>WNGS01165751.1:36239940-36257043 GCA_020271785.1 Procambarus virginalis | reverse complement strand
CAGTTGACTGACACTATCACATGGAGACCCAGTTGACTGACAATATCACATGGGGGGCCCAGTTGACTGACACTATCACATGGGGACTCAGTTTGACTTATTGACTGATAATATTACAATGAAAAAGCACATTACCATATTTAATAATTTACTGATGTAAGCGAAGAAGACCTCTCGGAAGTAAGGAACTTCAAGACTAATGAGGAATGCAAAAACCGAGTTAGATCAGCAGAGACTCACAGACAGACCTAAAGAATCTCCTAGATTGGGTGGTGGTGGTGGTAGTGGTGGGGGGGTTTGCGAAATGGTTGTTAGAGTTTAACCCCCAGCACGTGCACAACCATGGAATTACATTGTGGCCGCCTACATCAAGCATTAGCTGCTTGCAACACACCACTAAACATCAGAGGCACATATATATGCAAGATAACTTTGGCTGGATGTGGGAAACTGGCAAAAATTACAAACATTAGTACAGTATTAAATAACTGATTAAATAACTCCCCATAAATGACTCTTATCAGATACTCTATACAACCTGTGCGAGACCAACACTTGAATATGCAGCACCGGCTTGGAACCCGCAACGTCTGGAGCATAAAATTAAGCTTGAAAAATGCAATATTTTGCAAGAAAACTAGTTCCTGGTTTAGAAAAAACTGGCCTTCAAGGTTGAGGAAACTCAGATGAAAATGGTGGGCATGATCACAACATTCATGATACTGAGGGGGAATAAACAATGTAGACAAGGACAGGTTCTTTAAGGTGAGAGAAGAATATAACAATAAGACAGGAGGAAGCTGGAAAAGTAATTTTGTTGAAATGTAAATAAAGATCCATACCTGTACGGCTGGTCAACGAATGAAGGAAACTCGCCTCCATCCACAACTTCAAGGCCAGTTACGACTTCGAACTTGAACTTCAATAGTTACAAAACGCCCCAAGGATCAACAAAGCAAGTACGCGGGCAGGAAGAGTCCTCACTCTTAGGTAGGCACTGTTAGGTCAGCGCACTCCAGTGAAGATACCTGAGCCTCTTCGCGAGAATGGTATTACTGCAAAAAGTTGCCAATACTGCATTCTTTACTGCCTGCACGAGTTGTCTCAAGCGGCAGAAACCAGATGATGGCTTGTACGGAGAGGAGGAGGAGGAGAAGGTGGAGAGGAGAAGAAGGAGGAGGAGGAGAAGGAGGAGGAGCAGAAGGAGGAGGTAGAAGAAGAGGAGGAGGGAAATAAAAAAGAGAAGGAGAGAGATCGAGAGTAAGCGGCGGCAGACGAGGCCAGGGGAAAGTGAGGAGGCGTGAGTGTGAGCCACAGGGTGAGGAGTCTAGGGAAATCCCGAAGGTCGAACGTCATGAAGGTGCCCACTGCCGCCGCCGGACTCCAGCCCTGGGCACGGCAGGGAAGCTTGGGCACCCTTCTTAGTTGTTCACCTGGGCACGGGAAGCTTGGGCACCCTTCTTAGTTGTTCACCTGGGCACGGGAGGGAGCATGGGCACCCTTCTTAGTTGTTCACCTGGGCCCGGCAGGGAAGCTTGGGCACCCGTCTTAGTTGTTCACCTGGGCACGGCAGGGAAGCTTGGGCACCCTTCTTAGTTGTTCACCTGGGCACGGCAGGGAAGCTTGGGCACCCTTCGTAGTTGTTCACCTGGGCACGGGAAGCTTGGGCACCCTTCTTAGTTGTTCACCTGGGCACGGGAAGCTTGGGCACCCTTCTTAGTTGTTCACCTGGGCACGGGAAGCTTGGGCACCCTTCTTAGTTGTTCACCTGGGCCCGAGAGGGAGCTGGGCACCCTTCTTAGTTGTTCACCTGGGCACGGGAGGGATCTTGGGCACCCTTCTTAGTTGTTCACTGGGCACGGAGGAAGCTTGGGCACCCTTCTTAGTTGTTCACCTGGGCACGGGAGGAAGCTTGGGCACCCTTCTTAGTTGTTCACCTGGGCACGGGAGGGATCTTGGGCACCCTCTTAGTTGTTCACCTGGGCACGGGAGGGAAGCTTGGGCACCCTTCTTAGTTGTTCACCTGGGCACGGCAGGGAAGCTTGGGCACCCTTCTTAGTTGTTCACCTGGGCACGGGAGGAAGCTTGGGCACCCATCTTAGTTGTTCACCTAGGCACGGGAGGGAGCTTGGGCACCCTTCTTAGTTGTTCACCTGGGCACGGGAGGGAGCTTGGGCACCCTTCTTAGTTGTTCACCTGGGCACGGGAGGGAGCTTGGGCACCCTTCTTAGTTGTTCACCTGGGCACGGGAGGAAGCTTGGGCACGCATCTTAGTTGTTCACCTGGGCACGGGAGGGATCTTGGGCACCCATCTTAGTTGTTCACCTGGGCACGGGAGGGAGCTTGGGCACCCTTCTTAGTTGTTCACCTGGGCACGGGAGGAAGCTTGGGCACGCATCTTAGTTGTTCACCTGGGCACGGGAGGGATCTTGGGCACCCATCTTAGTTGTTCACCTGGGCACGGGAGGAAGCTTGGGCACCCATCTTAGTTGTTCACCTGGGCACGGGAGGGAGCATGGGCACCCTTCTTAGTTGTTCACCTGGGCACGGGAGGGAGCTTGGGCACCCTTCTTAGTTGTTCACCTGGGCACGGGAGGGAGCTTGGGCACCCTTCTTAGTTGTTCACCTGGGCACGGGAGGAAGCTTGGGCACGCATCTTAGTTGTTCACCTGGGCACGGGAGGAAGCTTGGGCACCCATCTTAGTTGTTCACCTGGGCACGGGAGGGAGCTTGGGCACCCTTCTTAGTTGTTCACCTGGGCACGGGAGGAAGCTTGGGCACGCATCTTAGTTGTTCACCTGGGCACGGGAGGAAGCTTGGGCACCCTTCTTAGTTGTTCACCTGGGCACGGGAGGAAGCTTGGGCACGCATCTTAGTTGTTCACCTGGGCACGGGAGGGATCTTGGGCACCCATCTTAGTTGTTCACCTGGGCACGGGAGGAAGCTTGGGCACCCTTCTTAGTTGTTCACCTGGGCACGGGAGGAAGCTTGGGCACCCATCTTAGTTGTTCACCTGGGCACGGGAGGGAGCTTGGGCACCCTTCTTAGTTGTTCACCTGGGCACGGGAGGAAGCTTGGGCACGCATCTTAGTTGTTCACCTGGGCACGGGAGGAAGCTTGGGCACCCTTCTTAGTTGTTCACCTGGGCACGGGAGGAAGCTTGGGCACGCATCTTAGTTGTTCACCTGGGCACGGGAGGGATCTTGGGCACCCATCTTAGTTGTTCACCTGGGCACGGGAGGAAGCTTGGGCACCCATCTTAGTTGTTCACCTGGGCACGGGAGGGAGCATGGGCACCCTTCTTAGTTGTTCACCTGGGCACGGGAGGGAGCTTGGGCACCCTTCTTAGTTGTTCACCTGGGCACGGGAGGGAGCTTGGGCACCCTTCTTAGTTGTTCACCTGGGCACGGGAGGAAGCTTGGGCACGCATCTTAGTTGTTCACCTGGGCACGGGAGGAAGCTTGGGCACCCATCTTAGTTGTTCACCTGGGCACGGGAGGGAGCATGGGCACCCTTCTTAGTTGTTCACCTGGGCACGGGAGGGAGCTTGGGCACCCTTCTTAGTTGTTCACCTGGGCACGGGAGGGAGCTTGGGCACCCTTCTTAGTTGTTCACCTGGGCACGGGAGGGAGCTTGGGCACCCTTCTTAGTTGTTCACCTGGGCACGGGAGGGAGTTTGGGCACACTTCTTAGTTGTTGACCTGGGCACGGGAGAGAGCTTGGGCACCCTTCTTAGTTGTTCACCTGGGCACGGGAGGGATCTTGGGCACCCATCTTAGTTGTTCACCTGGGCACGGGAGGCAGCTTGGGCACCCATCTTAGTTGTTCACCTGGGCACGGGAGGGAGCATGGGCACTCTTCTTAGTTGTTCACCTGGGCACGGGAGGGAGCATGGGCACTCTTCTTAGTTGTTCACCTGGGCACGGGAGGGAGCATGGGCACTCTTCTTAGTTGTTCACCTGGGCACGGGAGGCAGCATGGGCACTCTTCTTAGTTGTTCACCTGGGCACGGGAGGGAGCTTGGGCACCCTTCTTAGTTGTTCACCTGGGCACGGGAGGCAGCATGGGCACTCTTCTTAGTTGTTCACCTGGGCACGGGAGGGAGCTTGGGCACCCTTCTTAGTGTTCACCTGGGCACGGGAGGCAGCTTGGGCACCCATACAGTAATTGGGGAACCTGGTAATAAATAAATAGTTGGATCATGTTCCTTAGAAAGTTGGAAGAGTTTGTGTTCAATATGAGCTGAAGGAGAGAGGTTATCTTCTTCAGGTTATCTTGAGATGATTTCGGGGCTTTAGTGTCCCTGCGGCCCGGTCCTCGACCAGGCCTCCACCCCCAGGAAGCAGCCTGTGACAGCTGACTAACACCCAGGTACCTATTTTACTGCTAGGTAACAGGGGCATAGGGTGAAAGAAACTCTGCCCATTGTTTCTCGCCGGCGCCCGGGATCGAACCCGTGACCACAGGATCACAAGTCCAGCGTGCTGTCCGCTCGGCCGACCGGCTCCCGGTCGTGGGAGATAATGCACTATACAATCAGAAAATATTATACATCATACAGCCACCCCTCCATAATTTTGCCCCCCCCCCCAAAAAAAAACACAGCCTCGCGGCCGAGTGGACATCACTCAGGGGTCATAGTCCTAAGGTCCCGGGTTCGACTCTCAGCCGAGTCAGAAACAAAAAGGCAAAGTTTCTTTCGCATAATGCGGCTGTTCACCTACCAATAAACAAATATCTGGGAGTTAGACAGCAGCAATGGACAGCAGCAATCCTCTGTATTCATCTAGTTGTTCTTGCGAGGGTTGAGCTCTGCTTTTCTGTGTGCGTATGTATGTGTGTATGTGTATGTATGTGTATACTCACCTAGTTGTGCTCACGGGGGTTAAGCTCTGCTTTTTCTGTGTGCGTATGTATGTGTGTATGTGTATGTATGTGTATACTCACCTAGTTGTGCTCACGGGGGTTAAGCTCTGGCTCTTTGGTCCCTCCTCTCAACTGTCCATCAACTGGTGTACAGATTTCTGAGCCTACTGGGCTCAATCATATCTACTTTGGAATTGTGTATGGAGTCAGCCTCCACCAAATCACTGCCTAATGTGTAGCGTTAACTATTATGATAGATATCGTGAGGAAACATTCACATATGGGACTAATAGAACAAGAACCCGACAATGTGATGTTATAGTGGCCAGAATACGCCTGGGATATAGACGTATCTGGCAGCTTTCTCAAAACCTAAATGTCGAGTACACAATGTGTCAACTTTGTGAAAGAGAAAACATGCACTCTCTTGAACATTATATGTAGAATGTCCAATATTGTCTGACTTTCGCCCTCCTGGGCTAAGGTATGCTGAACTGTGTAATTACTATATGAGTACTGGAACACTTGATGGTGTATTGGACTTGTACTCAAGATTGATCATGTAATGTATCAATTATACAATGTATGTATGTGATGTAACTATATAACTTGAGCTTGTAAAGCACCTTAATCACCTTCAGTGATTAAATGCTTAATTGCACACTAGTTTTTCTACAGCAATCTCACCCTGTCAGAGTAAAAGAGACAAATGTATGTGAATGCATGTGTGTGTATATATGCATGTATATATGTATATGAACGTATATGTGTGTGTGTGTATGTATATGTTTGTGTATAAAGTATATATGGAAGCTGATCAGAATTACATTTCACCTTTGTAAATGCACATTAATGACACTATGTAAAAGACACATCGAACACTTTATGTAGGGCATGCGTAAATCTGTGTATCTATGTACTTACGTATGTAGGTCAGCTTATCATTTTAAAATCACAGAATCACCTTCTGTGGTTGATTGTTGAATAACCCTTGAACTATATGTTTAACACACTCACTAACCTGTCCATGGAGGACAGAAGAAAATGTATATATGCTAGTTAGCATTGTAAATGTGTGGCCACGTCTGTGGTAGAAAAAAACTGCCTAATGCATTCCATCTGTTAACTACTCTGACACTGAAAAAGTTCGTTCTAACGTCCCTGTGGCTCATTTGAGTGCTCAGTTTCCACCTGTGTCCCTTGTGTATGTATGTATTTACCTAGTTCTGCTTGCTGGGGGTTGAGCTCTGCTCTTTCGGCCCGCCTCTCAACTGTCAATCAATCAACTGTTACTAACTACTAACTAATTTTTTGTTCAAACACACACACCCAGGAAGCAGCCCGTAGCAGCTGTCTAACTCCCAGGTACCTATTAACTGCTAAGTAACAGGGGCATCAGGGTGAAGGAAACTCTGCCCACTTGTTTTCCTCCGGCGCCGGGGATCGAACCCCAGTCCTAGGTCCACGAGTCTAGAGCCCTGTCCACTCAGCCACACCAACACGAACATGGCTGTGTACATTTATGTCTCTCCTACTCTGACAGGGTAAGATAGCTGATATAGAAACTAGTATGTTATTAAGTACTTAACAACTGAAGTGATTAAGATGCTTTTACAAGCTCAGGTTATATAGTTACATCACATGCATACATTGTATTATTGATACATTACATGGTCAATCTTGGGTATAAGTCAAATATATCATCAAGTGTTCCAGTACTCATATAGTAATTACAGAGTTCAGCATACCTTAGCCCAGGAGGGCGAAAGTCAGTCAGTCAATATGGGACATTCTACAAAATAATGTTCAAGGGAGTGCAATGTTTTCTCTTTCACAAAGTTGAGACATTGTGTACTCGACATTTGGGTTTCGAGAAGCTGCCAGATACGCTGCCTGTGAACGTCTCCTCACGATATTTATCATAATGTTTAGTGACTACAACTTTCCGGTCTTTGTCAATTTGTTAGGTCGGTGAGATCTTCATTAGATATTTGTTTAAGTATTCTCTTTGTCACTGCTAATGAAACACCCATATCAATTTCTAGCACTGGATTTCTACAGGCTGTCTTTGCAAGCATATCAACAATGTCATGCCTTAAGATTCCAACATGTGATGGTATCCATAGGAATCTAATTTCAAATCTTTTTTCTTTAGCAGCTAAAACATTCATTCGAATATCACTGACTATTTTCTGGGTGTAACTGCTATGTGCGTTCAATGCCAGGAGTGCACTCTGCGAGTCACAGTATATAAGTCCACTGCCTTTGTCTTGTAAAAATTCAGTGGCAAGGTATATGCCTGCAAGTTCGGTTTGAGTTGTACTTGCCCAGTCATTGACGCGTTTCAGAACCGTGAGAACCTCAACAAGCTACTGTATGTACGAGAGAAGATTGTTCAAATATATTACGTGCACATCCGGTACATCGTCCATCCACCGTCTTCTAAAGAGCCGTCGGTATAGCACTGATACACATCGTTACCCATAACCTGAATACTCTCAGTGATGCTTTTCATTGTTAACTTTTTAATAATATTGAGTGTACATCATCTTTCTTGGGTGCATTTACAAAATCAACTGATAGATCTCAGTTGTCCCATGGAGTAATTGGTTTAATCATTAATTGAGTTGGATACATATTTAATATTTTGATGGAGTTGGCTACCTTGTAGAACCCTAATGCATAATCACATTTCGCTCTTCTTCTATAGACCTCAGGTGAGTGTAGCATATTATAAAGTTTTTAAGTTTTGTTTCTAGGTCAAGGAGGAAACGCCTGGTGGAAGGAACGTGTATACACAGTGACTGGCTCAGTGACCACTGGTTGGACCAGGATTGGAAGACCTGAACTTAGGGAGTGGCACGGAGAAGACACGACTGCTTCACGACACCTGACGCCCTGCAACACGCTACTGGATCCTCAAGGAGCGGCCCAGGAACCGTGGGAACCTCACACCATCGATGGACAGGCGTCGTGAGCAGGAATGTTGAAGGTAAATTTTTTTTCCCTCCCTTTACTTCTTGCTGCGTAGGATAGTTAGGCCACCAAATATCTATATATGATATAGATATTTGAACGGGAACGCATAGTCCCGTTTCGGGACTGGGAACAGATGGGAAACCCACCTGAGGGACGTCGTGGTTTCGACCACGCCCAAGCGTACCCACTTTAAGATGACCCGACAGAGTGCAGGAGGAGGCCTGCCCAGCCAGCCCCGACCCCCCGAAGGAAGAGGAGCCACCCAACGCCACTGCAGGCTGTCGGAAACGACCCGAAAAGCCCACACCTAAGACCAGGCGTGAGCCTTTCCCCCATCGCCTCGTCAACAAGGTGAACCGCGAAAAAGCCGACACCCCTGCGAGAACCCGACAGACGCACAGAGCGATCACCGCACCAACCAGACGGAGACGGGTCCGAAGATGGTGCCGGCTCCGAAACTGGCACCTCCGGCATACCACGAAGAGAGGAACCCAGAGCCCTGGTACGACTCCTCCGAGATGACCACCCCACCCCCAGGCATCCCGGAGAACCAATAAATCAGACATGGAATGGCAACTAGAAGAAGCTGCCTGCAGATACTGCCCGACCGCAGAATCTGCAAACAGCAAGGAACAAAAAGGTGACAAAAATCAAAGAGCCAGGCCCCAAGCAGATTCAACATGTGTGTGTGTGTGTGTGTGTGTGTGTGTGTGTGTGTGTGTGTGTGTGTGTGTGTGTGTGTACTCACCTAGTTGTACTCACCTAGTTGTGCTTGCGGGGTTGAGCTCTGGCTCTTTGGTCCCGCCTCTCAACCGTCAATCAACAGGTGTACAGTTTCCTGAGCCTAATGGGCTCTATCATATCTACACTTGAAACTGTGTATGGAGTCAGCCTCCACCACATCGCTTCCTAATGCATTCCATTTGTCAACCACTCTGACACTAAAAAAGTTCTTTCTAATATCTCTGTGGCTCATTTGGGCACTCAGTTTCCACCTGTGTCCCCTAGTGCGTGTGCCCCTTGTGTTAAACAGCCTGTCTTTATCAACCCTGTCGATTCCCCTGAGAATCTTGAATGTGGTGATCATGTCCCCCCTAACTCTTCTGTCTTCCAACGAAGTGAGGTTTAATTCCTGCAGTCGCTCCTCGTAGCTCATACCTCTCAGCTCGGGTACTAGTCTGGTGGCAAACCTTTGAACCTTTTCCAGTTTAGTCTTATGCTTGACTAGATAGGGACTCCATGCTGGAGCCGCATACTCCAGGATTGGTCTGACATATGTGGTATATAATGTTCTGAAAGATTCCTTACACAAGTTTCTAAAGGCCGTTCTTATGTTAGCCAACCTGGCATATGCTGCTGATGTTATCCTCTTGATATGAGCTTCAGGGGACAGGTCTGGCGTGATATCAACCCCCAGGTCTTTCTCTCTCTCTGACTCTTGAAGTATTTCATCTCCCAAATGATACCTTGTATCTGGTCTCCTGCTTCCTACCCCTATCTTCATTACATTACATTTGCTTGGGTTAAACTCTAACAGCCATTTGTTCGACCATTCCTGCAGCTTGTCCAGGTCTTCTTGAAGTCTCAAGCTGTCCTCCTCTGTCTTAATCCTTCTCATAATTTTGGCGTCGTCAGCAAACATTGAGAGGAATGAGTCTATACCCTCTGGGAGATCATTTACGTATATCAGAAACAGGATAGGTCCAAGTACAGAGCCCTGTGGGACTCCACTGGTGACTTCACGCCAGTCTGAGGTCTCACCCCTCACTGTAACTCTCTGCTTCCTATTGCTTAGGTACTCCCTTATCCACTGGAGCGCCCTACCTGTTACTCCTGCCTGTTTCTCCAGCTTATGCATCAACCTTTTATGGGGTACTGTGTCAAAGGCTTTCCGACAGTCCAAAAAAATGCAGTCCGCCCACCCTTCTCTTTCTTGCTTAATTTTGTCACCTGATCGTAGAATTCTATCAAGCCTGTAAGGCAAGATTTACCCTCCCTGAACCCATGTTGATGGGTTGTCACGAAGTCTCTTCTCTCCAGATGTGTTACTAGGTTTTTTCTCACAATCTTCTCCATCACCTTGCATGGTATACAAGTTAAGGACACTGGCCTGTAGTTCAGTGCCTCTTGTCTGTCACCCTTTTTGTATATTGGTACTACATTAGCAGTCTTCCATATTTCTGGTAGGTCCCCCGTTTCCAGTGACTTACTATACACTATGGAGAGTGGTAAGCAAAGTGCTCCTGCACACTCTTTCAATACCCATGGCGAGATTCCATCCGGCCCAACAGCTTTTCTCACATCCAGCTCCAATAGGTGCTTTTTGACCTCATCTCTTGTAATTTCGAACCTATCCAAGGTCACCTGGTTTGCTGCCACCTCTCCCAGCGCCGTGATATCTCCCTGTTCTATTGTAAAGACCTCCTGGAACCTTTTGTTGAGTTCTTCACACACCTCTTTGTCATTCTCTGTGTACCTGTCCTCGCCCACCCTAAGTTTAATCACCTGTTCCTTCACTGTTGTCTTCCTCCTGATGTGACTGTGTAGTAGCTTTGGTTCAGTCTTGGCTTTATTAGCTATATCATTTTCATACCTTTTCTCAGCTGCTCTTCTCACACTGACATACTCGTTCCTGGTTCTCTGGTATCTCTCTCTACTTTCTGGTGTTCTGTTATTACGGAAGTTCCTCCATGCCCTTTTGTTCAGCTCCTTTGCTTTCATACATTCCCTATTAAACCACGGATTCTTCCTTTGCTTCTCTGTTTTTTCCTGTTGGGCTGGGACAAACCTGCTTACAGCCTCCTGACATTTTTGGGTGACATAGTCCATCATGTCTTGTACGGACTTGGTTCCGAGTTCTGTGTCCCAATGTATATCCCATAGGAATTTATTCATCTCCTCATAGTTTCCCTTTCGGTACGCCAGCCCTTTGGTTCCCAGTTCTTTTTGGGGGTGATAATTCCTAGCTCAACCAGGTACTCAAAGCTCAATACACTATGATCACTCATTCCCAAGGGGGCTTCCAACTTAACTTCCCTTATATCCGACTCATTTAGGGTAAATATCAAATCAAGCAAGGCTGGTTCATCCCTCCTCTCATTCTTGTCGGTCCCTTGACGTGTTGACTTAGAAAGTTTCTTGTTGCCACATCCAGCAGCTTAGCTCTCCATGTGTCTGGGCCTCCGTGTGGGTCTCTGTTCCCCAATCTATCTTCCCATGGTTGAAGTCTCCCATGATTAGAAGTCTGGATCCGTTCCTGCTAGCCACAGAAGCTGCTCTCTCTATTATATTGATGGTGGCCATGTTGTTTCTATCATATTCCTGTCTGGGTCTTCTGTCATTCGGTGGGGGGTTATATATGACTACTATTATAATTTTCTGTCCTCCAGTTGCAATGGTGCCTGATATGTAGTCCCTGAAACCTTCACAGTTCTGAATTACCATCTCTTCGAAACTCCAACCTTCTCTTAGTAGCAAAGCCACACCACCTCCTCCTCTCCCTTCTCTTNAGGATAACATTAGCGGCATATGCCAGGTTGACCTTCGCCACTCCTGTCCTCCGCCCACTCAATGACCTCCGGCCACTCCCTGTCCTCCGCCCACTCCCTGACCTCCGCCCACTCCCTGTTCCTCCGCCCACTCCTGTCCTCCGCCCACTCCCTGTCATCCGCCCACTCCCTGACCTCCGCCCACTCCCTGTCCTCTGCCCTCTCCCTGTGCTCCGCCCTCTCCCTGTCCTCCGCCCTCTCCCTGTCCTCCGCCCACTCCCTGTGCTCCGCCCTCTCCCTGTCCTCCGCCCACTCCCTGTCCTCCGCCCACTCCCTGTGCTCCGCCCTCTCCCTGTCCTCCGCCCACTCCCTGTCCTCCGCCCACTCCCTGACCTCCGCCCACTCCCGTCCTCCGCCCTCTCCCTGTGCTCCGCCCTCTCCCTGTCCTCCGCCCATCCCTGTCACCCGCCCACTCCTGTCCTCCGCCCTCTCCCAGTCCTCCGCCCTCTTCCTGTCATCCGCCCACACTTTTGTCCTGCGCCCACTCCCTGTCCTCCGCCCACTCCCTGTCCTCGCCCTCTCCCTGTGCTCCGCCCTCTCCCTGTCATCCGCCCACTCCCTGTCCTCCGCCCACTCCCGTCCTCCGCCCACTCCCTGTCCCGCCCTCTCCCTGTCCTCCGCCCTCTCCCTGTCATCCGCCCACTCCCTGTCATCCGCCCACTCCCTGTCCTCCGCCCACTCCCTGTCCTCCGCCCTCTCCCTGTCCTCAGCCCCCTCTCCCAGTCCTCCGCCCCTCTTCCTGTAATCCGCCCACACTTTTGTCCTGCGCCCACTCCCTGTCCTCCGCCCACTCCCTGTCCTCCGCCCTCTCCCTGTGCTCCGCCCTCTCCCTGTCCTCCGCCCACTCCCTGGCCACCATCCACACCCTGTTCCCCACCCACTCAGTGACAACTTCCTTACCCCTGCCCAATCTCTGACCCCCGCCCGCTCCCAGAACCCTGCTACTCCCTATCCCCACACCGTGTCCTAACCCCTACTCACTCTCTGAGCCCTACCCACTCCACGACCCCCCATCCACTTCTCATTCCCTGCCCTCTTCCTGACCCTCAACCACTCCCTGACTCCCACTTACTCCCTGACTCCCCACTCAGCCCGTCACTCCCCACCCCCTCCCACTCACGCCCTGACACTGAAATCTCTCGGAATAGGGCATCCAGGAAAAGCCTGAAGATGTGAACCCGAACGCCGACGGAGTACAAACAAAGGAGAGGAAATTAAAGAAAAAGTAAGTGAAAATGATCCAGATTTTGATTGCAATTGCAATAGTGGAAACAAAATATTTTATATGATCTCCAATACAATATTCCCAGAGGGGATTTCAAGTGATAAGAAAAGAAAGGCAACAAAAACAAGGAGAAGGAGTTGCACTCCTAGTAAAACGGTCCAGGAAATGATGAACCAAGTAAAACTGAGGTGCAAAGAGCAGAAGAGAGATTCATACCACCATTAAGGAAAAAAAGCAGGATAACATATAATAACTCGTGGTTCAATAGACAGTGGCCAGGAAGCAAAAGCAAAAAGCAGGAGGGAATGGAGGAAATACAGAAAGCAGAAACAGAGGTAAACCGGAATAGATGCAACAGGGCCAGGAACGACTACATAAACCCAAGAACATTGGCAGAAAGAAACTATGGAAATGATATTGCCACCAAAGCAAAGAGATAACCGAAACTCCTACATAGCCTTATAATAAGGAAAATGACAGTGAACTTATCCAAGTGACCAGGTTAAGAAAACGGAATATACGAAAATGACAGAAATTTGTGAGGAGCTCAATGCCAGCTTCTACTAAATCTGAACAGCTCCAGAGATAGATGAGGAAGTAGCCCCAGAGAAAACTACTAAATATTGAGGTAACAACTGAACAGGGGGGGGGGGCATGGACGGAAGTTTGAGCTTCACATGTGTCATACAGATGTTAGGAAGTTTTCTTTTAGTGTAAGGGTCGCGAGTAAATGGAATGACCTAAATAAGCAGATTGTAAGAGCTAACTACATTCATAGCTTTAAAAGCTGATATGATAGAGAAATAGGCCGGAGTCATTGCATTAGATAGCCAGCGACTGGGAAAATGGGGTCCGAGAGCTACAGCTCGATCTTGCAGGCAAAATAAGTGATAACACACACAGTGGACAGTGTGTTTACAATTATCAGTCAATAGACGAGGTTCCATTTCTGGCCGAGGCAGAAATAAATAGGTAGTTTCTTTCACCTGATATTTCTGTTCACTTAGCAGTAAATAGTGGATGTTGAGGGTTGTATCTTGGGGATGTGTATGTGTAGAGAAATATGTGTAGTAGGTGTGATAGAGAACAATAGATCAGGAATCAGATGGTTAGAAAGGCGGTGAACTAGAGACTGCTCCATCCTGCAGGCACGAAAAAATAAATTCAAATATTAATATAAAGTTAGCTTCAGAGTTAGTTAGAGTTAGTTATTCCTCAAAATAGATGGAATTACAAATAAAGCAAATGAATTTGGGGAACTAGTGCAAGAAGAAAACCTAGCTCTAATAACTCTCATTGAAGGTAGGAAGCTTCGGCCTTCAGTCACTTACATACTGAGTTACATCCTTCAGTCACTCGCTTATTGAGCTCCTTCCTTTAGTCCATCACATATTGAGCTCCTTCCTTTAGTCCATCACATATTGAGCTCCTTCCTTTAGTCCATCACATATTGAGCTCCTTCCTTTAGTCCATCACATATTGAGCTCCTTCCTTTAGTCCATCACATATTGAGCTCTCTCCTTCAGTCCATCACATATTGAGCTCTCTCCTTCAGTCCATCACATATTGAGCTCTCTCCTTCAGTCCATCACATATTGAGCTCCTTCCTTTAGTCCATCACATATTGAGCTCCTTCCTTTAGTCCATCACATATTGAGCTCTCTCTTCAGTCCTTTACATATTGTGCATGTTCCTTCAGTTGCTCATGTAATGAGCTTATTGTTCGATCCATCACATATTGAGCTCCTTATTCGGTCCATCACATATTGAGCTCCTTATTCGGTCCATCACATATTGAGCTCCTTATTCGGTCCATCACATATTGAGCTCCTTATTCGGTCCATCACATATTGAGCTCCTCATTCGGTCCATCACATATTGAGCTCCTTATTCGGTCCATCACATATTGAGCTCCTTGTTTGGTCCATCATATATAGAGCTCCTTATTATAGCTCCTTATCCAGGTTGGAGCTGCATACTTAAGGATTGGTCTGACATAAGTGGTATACAAGGTCCTGAACGATTCCCTACACAAGTTTCTAAAGGCAGTTCTTATGATTGCCAATCTTGCATATGCTGCTGATATCCTTTTGATGTGGGCTTCTGGGGACAGGTTCGGTGTGATATCAACCCCCAGATCTTTCTCTCTGTTTGACTCTTGCAGGATTTCACCTCCCAGATGGTACCTTGTGTTCAGCCTCCTGCTCCCATCGCCTAATTTCATTACTTTACACTTTCCTAAGTTAAATTTTAGTTGCCATTTTCTAGACCATTCCTCCAGTTTGTCCAGGTCGTCTTGTAGTCTCTGTCTATCTTCATCTGTCTTGATTCTTCTCATAATTTTGGCATCATCAGCAAACATTGAGAGGAATGAGTCTATACCCTCTGGAAGATCGTTTACATACATTAGAAACAGGATGGTCCAAGTACAGAGCCCTATGGGACTCCGCTGGTGACATCTCGCCACTCTGATGTCTCTCCCCTCACAGTTACTTGCTGTTTACTGTTGCTAAGATACTCCCTTATCCACTGGAGCACCTTACTTTTTACTCCTACCTGTTGCTCCAACTTTTGTAACAATCTTTTATGGGGTACTGTGTCTAGGGCTTTCTGACAATCCCCAAAAATGCAGTCTACCCACCCTTCTCTTTCTTGCCTAATTTTTGTCGCCTGGTCATAGAATTATATAAAGCGTGTAAGGCACGATTTACCATCCCTGAACCCATGCTGGTGGTGAGTTGCAAAGTTCTTACCCTCCAGATGTTCTTCGATCCTTTTCCTCACGATCTTCTCCATCACCTTACATGGTATACAAGTTAAAGAAACTGGCCTGTAGTTCAGTGACTCTTGCCTGTCACCATTTTTGTATATTGGGACTACATTAGCAGTCTCCCAGTTTTCCGGTTGGTCTTCTGTCTCCATTGACCTGTTATTCACCATAAAGAATGGAGAGTGGTGCACTTAGTGCCGCTGCACCTTCTTTTAGTATCCACGGTGAGATTCTGTAAGGCCCAATAGCCTTTGTCACATTCAGCTCCAACAGATACCTTTTTACCTCACTACTTGTGAGCTCAAATTCCTCATTCCTCCAAGGTTGCTTTGTTTGTCGCCTCCTCTACAGGGGGCTTCTCATTGCTCTATGGTGAAGACCTCCTGGAATATCTTGTTGAGTTCTTCTTCTCCTTGTCATTCTTTGTGTATCTGTTCTTCCCTTTTCTCAGTTTCATCACATGTTCCTTCACTGCTGTTTTCATCGTGATGTGGATATGGAGCAATTTTGGTTGGGTCTTGGCTTTACTCGCGATGTCATTTTCATACTGTCTCTCTGCTTCTCTCCTCACTCTGAGGTACTCATTCCCTGCCCTCTGGTATCACTCTCTGCTCTCTGGTGTTCTGTTGTTTCTATAGTTTATCCTTGTTCATGTACTCAATAGCTTTAATAATTGCTACCTTACATTCCTGATTGAATCATGGATTCTTCTGTTGCTTATAATATTTCTCCTTTTGGGCCGGGAAAAACCTGTCTGCAGTTTCCTGACACTTCTGGTTGACGTAGTCCATCATATCTTGTACAGTCCTTTCTCTGAGTTCTGTTTCCCAGGGTATTCCCATTTGGAAGTTCCTCATCTCGATATGTTTTCCACCTCGGGGAATTCAGCCTTTTCCTTTCCGATCTATTCCTTGCATAGGTTATCCCTACCTCTACCAGATACTCAAATGTCAATACGCTGTGGTCACTCATTGCCATGGAGGCTTCAAATTTGACTTCTCTTATTTCTGATTCATTCATGGTGAATATCAGGTCGAGTCTAACTGGTTTCTCATTGCCTCTCATTCTTGTGGGTCCCTTGACATGTTGGCTCAGAAAGTTCCTTGTTGCCACTTCCAAGAGTTTAGCTCTCCATCTATCTGCACCTCCATGTGGTTCCATCTTTCCGTAGTTGAAGTCCGCCATGATTAAGAGTCTTCATGGATACATTTCTGCAGGCAACTGAAGCTGCTCTATCTATTATATTAATGGTTGCCATGTTGTTCCTATCGAACTCCTGTCTGGGTCTTCTGTCATTTGATGGAAAATTGTTAATGACGGCTACTATTATCTTAGGTCCACCCATCTTGAGGTTATCTTGAGATGATTTCGGGGCTTTTTAGTGTCCCCGCGGCCTGGTCCTCGACCAGGCCTCCACCCCCCAGGAAGCAGCCCGTGACAGCTGACTAACACCCAGGTACCTATTTTACTGCTAGGTAACAGGGGCATAGGGTGAAAGAAACTCTGCCCATTGTTTCTCGCCGGTGCCCTGGGATCGAACCCAGGACCACAGGATCACAAGTCCAGCGTGCTGTCCGCTCGGCCGACCGGCTCCCTATAGTCATAGTCCCATAGTCATAGTTCGTGTGTTATGTAGTCACTGAATTCTTCACAGCCTATTAAAATATAAATTTCTTCCAAACTCTAGTCCTTCCTTATCAGCAGGGCCACTCCTC
>WNGS01165751.1:36215423-36233890 GCA_020271785.1 Procambarus virginalis | reverse complement strand
GGACGGTGCTCAATATGTGAAGGACTGAAGGAAGGTGCTCAATATGTGGAGGACTGGAGGAAGGTGCTCAATATGTGGAGGACTGGAGGAAGGTGCTCAATATGTGAAGGACTGAAGGAAGGTGCTCAATATGTGGAGGACTGGAGGAAGGTGCTCAATATGTGAAGGACTGAAGGAAGGTGCTCAATATGTGGAGGACTGGAGGAAGGTGCTCAATATGTGAAGGACTGAAGGAAGGTGCTCACTATGTGAAGGACTGGAGGAAGGTGCTCAATATGTGGAGGACTGGAGGAAGGTGCTCAATATGTGAAGGACTGGAGGAAGGTGCTCAATATGTGGAGGACTGGAGGAAGGTGCTCAATATGTGAAGGACTGAAGGAAGGTGCTCAATATGTGAAGGACTGAAGGAAGGTGCTCAATATGTGGAGGACTGGAGGAAGGTGCTCAATATGTGAAGGACTGAAGGAAGGTGCTCAATATTGGAGGACTGAAGGACGGTGCTCAATATGTGAAGGACTGAAGGTCGGTGCTCAATATGTGAAGGACTGAAGGAAGGTGCTCAATATGTGGAGGACTGGAGGAAGGTGCTCAATATGTGAAGGACTGAAGGTCGGTGCTCAATATGTGGAGGACTGAAGGTCGGTGCTCAATATGTGAAGGACTGAAGGTCGGTGCTCAATATGTGGAGGACTGAAGGACGGTGCTCAATATGTGGAGGACTGGAGGAAGGTGCTCAATATGTGAAGGACTGAAGGAAGGTGCTCAATATGTGGAGGACTGAAGGACGGTGCTCAATATGTGAAGGACTGAAGGTCGGTGCTCAATATGTGGAGGACTGGAGGACGGTGCTCAATATGTGAAGGACTGAAGGAAGGTGCTCAATATGTGAAGGACTGAAGGTAGGTGCTCAATATGTGAAGGACTGAAGGAAGGTGCTCAATATGTGAAGGACTGAAGGAAGGTGCTCAATATGTGGAGGACTGAAGGACGGTGCTCAATATGTGAAGGACTGAAGGTCGGTGCTCAATATGTGAGGACTGAAGGACGGTGCTCAATATGTGGAAGGACTGAAGGACGGTGCTCAATATGTGGAGGACTGAAGGACGGTGCTCAATATGTGGACGGACTGAAGGACGGTGCTCAATATGTGAAGGACTGAAGGAAGGTGCTCAATATGTGGAGGACTGAAGGAAGGTGCTCAATATGTGAAGGACTGAAGGTCGGTGCTCAATATGTTGGAGGACTGAAGGACGGTGCTCAATATGTGAAGGACTGAAGGAAGGTGCTCAATATGTGGAGGACTGAAGGAAGGTGCTCAATATGTGAAGGACTGAAGGACGGTGCTCAATATGTGGAGGACTGAAGGACGGTGCTCAATATGTGGAGGACTGAAGGAAGGTGCTCAATATGTGAAGGACCTGAAGGACGGTGCTCAATATGTGAAGGACTGAAGGAAGGTGCTCAATATAGTGGAGGACTGAAGGACGGTGCTCAATATGTGGAGGACTGAAGGACGGTGCTCAATATGTGGAGGACTGAAGGACGGTGCTCAATATGTGGAGGACTGAAGGAAGGTGCTCAATATGTGGAGGACTGAAGGACGTGGCTCCAATATGTGGAAGGACTGAAGGACGGTGCTCAATATGTGGAGGACTGAAGGAAGGTGCTCAATATGTGGAGGACTGAAGGAAGGTGCTCAATATGTGGAGGACTGAAGGACGATGCTCAATATGTGGAGGACTGAAGGAAGGTGCTCAATATGTGGAGGATGTGAGGAGGAGGAGTGGCCCTGCTGATAAGGAAGGACTAGAGTTGAGGAGTGGCCCTGCTGATAAGGAAGGACTAGAGTTGAGGAGTGGCCCTGCTGATAAGGAAGGACTAGAGTTCTTGTATATCTGAGCAAAGTGAAATTGACACCAGTAATTCCATCTATCATCATACTATCATGCAAGAGGAGCCACACATCTATGGATCATCCAATAAAATCAGCAGACTTCTAGATGTTACTGCTGCTCGCTTAGACTCGGTTACAAGTATCTCTGGAATTCTCATTATCTGGCGATGTAGACCTGACCAAATGTAAACTGTGTCAACAAATTATTCGCACACCCTTCGTCACTGTGATGTAGTGCGAAAAGATACACGAGTTAATTAAGAGACAATTTTGTAACAAATGTTCCAAAGATGTGTAAGTATTTCACTCAAAATGATCTGCTACCAGAAATCTTAGCCAAATATCCCCAGTTTGCTAACTGTAGGTAGTAACTAAGTGATTGTAACCTATCCACCGCTGCCCGCTGGAGGGGGGGGGCGGTGTGCAGGACAAATATATCAATTGTGACACTAGCTCTCCACATATGTCATTAGCTTTATTTAGAAACTATACTTGAGGGTCGGTCTCGAACCCATTGATGATGTGACGATGTCTATTGAATTTTGTAACTAGCTCATCAAGACTGTAACTTTCTTAGCTAAACTAATTGTGGGGTTCAGTCCTCTGAGTCCATGTGCCTCTGTAACCCTTTCCACTACCGCCCATAAGATGTGTATGGGGTGCATAATAAATGAACTAAAAACCATGGTCTGGTGTCTAAGAAACGCTGTATATTATGGTCTGGTGTTTAAGAAACGCAGTATACCATAGTCTGGTGTCTAAGAATCGCAGTATACCATGGTCTGGTGTCTAAGAAACGCGGTATACCATGGTCTGGTGTCTAAGAATCGCAGTATACCATGGTCTGGTGTCTAAGAAATGCAGTATACCATGGTTTGGTGTCTAAGAAACGTGGTATACCATGGTCTGGTGTTTAAGAAACGTAGTATACCATGGTCTGGTGTCTAAGAATCGCAGTATACCATGGTCTGGTGTCTAAGAAACGCAGTATACCATTGTCTGGTGTCTAAGAAACGCAGTATACCATGGTCTGGTGTCTAAGAAACGCGGTATACCATGGTCTGGTGTCTAAGAAACGCAGTATACCATGGTCTGGTGTCTAAGAAACGCGGTATACCATGGTCTGGTGTCTAAGAAACGCGGTCTACCATGGTTTGGTGTCTAAGAAACGCAGTATACCATGGTCTGGTGTCTAAGAAACGCAGTATACCATGGTCTGGTGTCTAAGAAACGCAGTATACCATGGTCTGGTGTCTAAGAAACGTGGTATACCATGGTCTGGTGGCTAAGAAACGCAGTATACCATGGTCTGGTGTCTAAGAAACGGAGTATACAAGAGCTATAATCAAACGCGTGCTGTGTGTAACAAAAGGAGCCGTCCACACCAAGTAATTAGAAAAAAAGGTTCCATGACACTGGATCGCGGGACGTGGAACCTGGTCCAAGACAACAGGCTGTTGCAACACAAGCAAGAAGCGTCCCGGCCAGTAGGTCGTGGGTGTGACCCTCTCCGACCACTTCTTATGGACGATGGAAACTGAGCGCTGGACGAGTTTTCCTCCTGTGTTGCGTCACAAGGATTCCCACCCACTTTAGCGCCTCTCCTGATCCTCAAGTCGTCCGGCCACTTCTTATAGGCTTGGAAGTGCAGCGCCGGAACTCCACAAGTCAAACCGAGATTCAGCTAAATATTGAACACGTGGACAGGCACATTTGATTAAGAAAACATTGTGTTTTTGCGGAATGGCTCTGAGCAGTAAGCAGCACGGTTCAGTGCTGCATTAAGCAAGCAACGTGGCTCAGAGCTGCGTGAAGCAAGCAGCATGACTCACTGCTACAGCAAAGAAGCAACTCGGCTCAGTGTAACGTCAGCAAACAGTATAGCTCAGCCATCATCACTCTCATGCTGGTTGTGTCACTTTCAAGAAACATCAATCAACCAGTAAACAAACATGGATATGTTAAAAACAGATCCTGCCTTACAAACCTGCTCACGTTTTTGAAAACGGTAACCAGCTTCTCAGACATGGGACTTTCCGTGAATGTAGTATACATGGATTTTGATAAAGCCTTTGATAAGGTACCACTTGAAAGACTGGCAAGACAATTACAGGCTCATGGAATAATTGGTAGGAGTATTAGAATGGATAAAAAACTATGGATGATAGAAAGAGAGCAAAATGTCATACTAGATGGGAACGAATCTGACTGGAGAAACGTAATAAGTGGGGGTGTCACAAGGGTCCATTTTGGGGCCAACCCTTTTTGTCATATACATCAATGAAATAGATAAGAATATTGCAAACAACATCATCAAATATGCAGGTGAGACAAAGATATAAAGTAAAATGAGGAATAATAATGCTATTGAAGCCCTACAAAGAGATCTAAATGAACTCCACAAATGGTCAGTAAACTGGCAAAAGCCCTTTAATATTGATAAATGCAAGACCATGCATGTAGGGCATAGCAACCCACGCCACAACTACCAAATGAATATAATTTCATTGCAGCAGATTGATGTAGAAAAGGACCTTGGAGTCAAAATCAACCACTCACCAAACATTGCTCAACACGTAGGAGCGACAGTCAAAAAAGCTAACAAAACCAAAAAGCTAAACAAAATCAAGCGTATCTATGACTTTAAGGAAAGAAAGGTATTAATTCAACTGTATAAATCTCTGGTGCGCCTCCACTTGGATTACTGTCTCCAAGCTTGGAGACCCTGTCTTCAGATGGACATAGTTGCTCTGGAGAAGGTGCAACACCGGGCAACAAAAATAATTCCAGAGTCAAGTCATCTCTTGCATCAGTAACGGTTCAGGACCACAGGGCTAACAACACTACAAACGGCCATGAGAGGGCTGCTCTCATTGAAACTTGAAATACTGAACAATTTGGGGAATGTTGATCCGGAAAATTTCTTCAGAAAGTCAGATGTAACACAAACAAGGAGCAACGGTGTCAAGCTCAACAAGCCACAATGAAGGACTGATGAATAGTAGATGCCTTTTCTCCTACAGGGTTATTAGCCCATGGAACTGCCTACCCGCCGAAGCCGTAAATGCCAAAACTCTGTTAAATATTAAAGTAAAACTGGAAATGATCATCACGGCAAATGGGGGGATCTTTGACAAACCGCCGTCTTCCTGTCCTCGTCGAGGCCACTGGTGTTAGTGGCCCTCAGGTAAAAATTCCGTCCACGGGTGACAGGCATTTAGAACACGTTCTCTCTGCTCGTGAGATCGAGTGAACGGCCATATGCAAGCTCTAGCAAATACTTGTACCAACTTCACCCATCTGTTCCCATGAATGCAATTTATCATAAAATGAAATATATACCAAGTGAAAAATTATTAATAATCTGAGAAAGAGAAAAGGAACGACAGAGACAGAGAGACAGAAGAGGACAGACAGAAGAGGAGAAACAGAGAGACAGAAAAGGAGAGACAGAGAGGGAGGGCATTTGGTAGGTTTGGAAATGGCAGAAGGATGGACAGGGTTCTCACCTGTCACTCACATAATGGGTGCTCACCTGGTGGCTCTTGCTGGGTACCCACCTCGTGGCTTTTGTTAGGCACCCACCTGGTGGCTCTTGTTAGGTACCCACCTGGTGGCTCTTGCTGGGCACCCACCTGGTGGCTCTTGCTGGGCACCCACCTGGTGGCTCTTGCTGGGCACCCACCTTGTGGCTCTTGTTAGGCACCCACCTGGTGGCTCTTGCTGGGCACCCACCTGGTGGTTCACATGCTATTTACACTAAGATTATTGTTACTAAGTATGCGACATACTTAGATCATATATTTCGTCATCACAACAATGAAAGTGTTGTGTGGGCCAAGACGAACATTGTACGTGGTGAAAAACAAAGCCAGATTTGTTGCTTTGTTGAAGAGTGAGGCTTCAGAAAGACTTTTGTGCAAGGCTCTGGATACAAGAAAGTGGTAAACTATATTGAGGAGCCCAGACTATCCCTGAAGCGTTCTTGTTGGAGTCATATGGCTTGGAAATGCCAGGTTGACACCAGATGTCGGTACTGTGGAAAGAAACACGACTCGCGAAAGTCATGTTTCTTTCCTGAATCTGTTACCTACCTTGAGGTGCTTCCGGGGCTTAGCCTCCCCGCAGGTCCCCACTGTCTATACTTTTCTATCCTGACTCTATCTATACTTTTCTATCTTGACTCTTTCCTGTAGAGTCATGTTAGAAAAAAGGAGAACAAGTCTTGCCATCTTGCTGCAATTGCCGAGACCCCCACAATGCTGGTTCCTCTTTATGTCCCATGAAGCCCTATGTGAGAGAGTCCATGCCGGTACCCATAAGCAGGATAAACAAAGCTTCAAAGGAAGGCAAGATCTTGTAATAGGAACAGGAAGAAACAGTGGACAGACAACGATTGCTCCCGTGACCAACGTTTGGGAGAAGAGAAGAACGACGATTAATGGGCTTCGTTTTCTACTGCCTTGTGGCAGTAGAAAACAAAGCCCAAAACGTGTACCTTGGTGGTGATGAGGTGCAGGGCAGCGTTGTGGACTCTGTGGTCGGTGCACTGATCTTGGAATACCTCAAAAAGTTGGACAAGTTGATTGGAGCTCAAGAGAAATTCGCTATGGCAAACAAATGAGATGTATTGGGGAGTGAAACAGAGGGAGAAGAAAGTATGGAAGAGGATGGCGTATCATGGATGGAAGAGTGTCTCGGGTTTTCAAATCCTCCCCAAAGCACCAATTGATTTTCGCATTGATAACTCACCTTAGTGTGATTTCCTTGTATAAATAATAATTTTAAATGAGGTTCAAGGATACGAACAAACCTCTGTATCACTGAAGCCTTCCGGTGCACTTCTCACTGTCGCAAAGTCATCGAGGAGGGGGTTTAACCCAGCTGATGTGATGAGAGGAGGGGGTTGCGGTTGGGGAGGTGAGAAGGGCGGTTGGGTGGGGGTTGCTGGTGGTTGGTTGGGCGTGAGCATGGCCTGCACTCCGGGGCCTGCACTCCCGCATTTGTTTGCACTCATTGCTACACATGAGCAAGGTATTGGGGTGTTTTGATGGTCAATTGTTAATGTCATGCTAGATGGTAATGCTGTGTAATGTCATGTGCGAGGAATATTGCACGGCCTCCAACCTTATCAATTGCAGCATATTTCAGTCTTGGATTGGTTACTGGCAGAGCAGCATCATGACTATTGGCCGATTCTAGAGTCACACCTGAGACAGATTCTTAACACGAAAGTGTGGTGTTGAGAAGCCTAGCCAGCTCGGCCATCATCTTGGCCACACCCGCTGGACGTGTGTGCTCCGGGAAGGTGGCCACACACGCTGGACTTGTGTGCTCCGGGAAGGTGGCCACACGCGCTGGACGTGTGTGCTCCGGGAAGGTGGCCACACGTGCTGGACTTGTGTGCTCCGGGAAGGTGGCCACACGTGCTGGACTTGTGTGCTCTAGGAAGGTGGCCACACCCGCTAGACTTGTGTGCTCCTGGAAGGTGGCCACACGTGGTGGACTTGTGTGCTCCGGGAAGGTGGCCACACCCGCTGGACTTGTGTGCTCCGGGAAGGTGGCCACACCCGCTGGACTTGTGTGCTCCGGGAAGGTGGCCACACCCGCTGGACTTGTGTGCTCCGGGAAGGTGGCCACACCCGCTGGACTTGTGTGCTCCGGGAAGGTGGCCACACCCGCTGGACTTGTGTGCTCCGGGAAGGTGGCCACACCCGCTGGACTTGTGTGCTCCGGGAAGGTGGCCACACCCGCTGGACTTGTGTGATCTGGGAAGGTGGCCACACCCGCTGGACTTGTGTGATCCGGGAAGGTGGCCACACCCGCTGGACTTGTGTGATCCGGGAAGGTGGCCACACCCGCTGGACTTGTGTGCTCCGGGAAGGTGGCCACACCCGCTGGACTTGTGTGCTCCGGGAAGGTGGCCACACCCGCTGGACTTGTGTGATCTGGGAAGGTGGCCACACCCGCTGGACTTGTGTGGTCCGGGAAGGTGGCCACACGCGCTGGACTTGTGTGCTCCGGGAAGGTGGCCACACGCGCTGGACTTGTGTGCTCCTGGAAGGTGGCCACACGTGCTGGATTGTGTGCTCCAGGAAGGTGGCCACACGTGCTGGACGTGTGTGCTCCGGGAAGGTGGCCACACGCTGGACTTGTGTGCTCCTGGAAGGTGGCCACACGTGCTGGACTTGTGTGCTCCGGGAAGGTGGCCACACGTGCTGGACTTGTGTGCTCCGGGAAGGTGGCCACACGTGCTGGACTTGTGTGCTCTAGGAAGGTGGCCACACCCGCTAGACTTGTTCCGGGCGTCCACAGCAGCGTCTGGTTACCGAGAACCGGACCTTCAAGGGCAGTAATGGTGCTCTTCTTATCTTGTATTACTTATACCCTCTGTTATTGTCTTTCGTTATTCATTATTCTCTCCTTCTGATGATGTGATGTGCAATCTAAGAACGGGGTCCTCCCCCCTCCCAAGGTGGACCTTCCGACCCTCCCCAGGAGGCAACCCCCACAACAGCTCCTTATCTCCTTGGTACCTATATACTGGTGGGTGAACAGAGGCATTAGTTATAAGGAAACGTGCTTAACAATTTCTTTTTCGTCCTGGAATCGAACCCTGGGTTCCCGATTGTGAGTTGAGAACTAAGCCAACTGATACGATAAATATTGCATTTGTTATGCAATGTAATATAACAACAAAGAAATGTTTTGTTGTATATTTCGAGTATAAAGGATGAAATTTGGTTTCCATGACAATAATAGGAAAATATCTCTCCACCTAACCTGGAAGACGCCGTTGTACCCCATAACCAATAAAAAACAAGCCTCTCTCGAGACTGACCAATCAGAATCAAGTGTGTAACCAGGCTCTGGCTCCCAACCAATAAGAACACACTAGGAAAATATTGTGCTGAGGTAATGTTGTCTTGCTTGTGTGGTTGAATATATTTCATTTTGTTTCGTGTAACAACGCCAAATATCAGCGCTTCGAATATGATTTATAATGTTCCTTTGACTCAATTGGCATTTTAATTTCCATCAACATTCCGAACAATATGGTTTTGACCACTGTACTAACCAATGTGAACTGTTCTCACATATGTGTACTCAGTTCTGCATTTTTGTGTGAATAAGCTCGGGTTCTTGCTTGTGCTTGGAGACCATCTGTGGTGCAGTGTGAAGATGTTAGTAACAATAGTTGTGGTGCAGTGGTATCACTGGCCCCTTGACGTGTATCACTGGCCCCTTGACGTGTATCACTGGCCCCTTGAGGTGTATCACTGGCCCCTTGACGTGTATCACTGGCTCCTTGAGGTGTATCACTGGCCCTTGAGGTGTATCACTGGCCCCTTGAGGTGTATCACTGGCCCCTTGACGTGTATCACTGGCCCCTTGAGGTATATCACTGGCCCCTTGACGTGTATCACTGGCGCCTTGACGTGTATCACTGGCCCCTTGAGGTGTATCACTGGCCCCTTGAGGTGTATCACTGGCCCCTTGAGGTGTATCACTGGCCCCTTGAGGTGTATCACTGGCCCTTGAGGTGTATCACTGGCCCCTTGAGGTGTATCACTGGCCCCTTGAAGAGTATCACTGGCCCCTTGAAGAGTATTACTGGCCCCTGAGGTGTATCACTGGCCCCTTGAGGTGTTTGCTTCTACCTCTTCAGAATTCAGGGCGCGTGTCGTCCGCTGCTCACTCTGGCACACAAGGTTCCCTCTGCTAGTTCTCCGGTTCATATGAATGTTCAGTTTGCTTGTGTTATCCGTCGCTCTCCGCCTACACCTTTCCTCCTGAATTTTTGTTCTCGTTGTCGCTCTTATCAATGTTCCAAAGCGTCTTGTACGTTTAGGTTAAGTCGTTTCTAAGTCGTGATTTCTCCGGAGATGTGATGCTTTACTCTCATGCTCTGTCCTCATAGTTCAACACCTGTAGTTAAGGGACTAGACTCGAGGCAAATTCAAAGATTCGGTCAAGTTTTTGGTATGTTTTCTATTGTTAGGGTCAGGAAGCCTGTAAGGCTATCGAGGTTCCACTTTGCAACCCACAACAGCACCTAACTCAAGTGCACTTATTTATTGTTAGGTGAACAGAGGTATCAGCTGTAAAGAAACGAAACTTAAGCAGCTAGCTTCCTTTGCCTGGTAATCGGTTTTGGGGCTGTTGTTGTTGTTGTTAAAGATTCGTTACCTGGAACAAGAAGTTCCAAGTAGCACGGGCTATGGTGAGCCCGTAGTGGATGTTATTGGTTTTGGGGCGAATTGGTTGTGAAGCTTCTGCGTTAACCACTGCTCTTAATAAGGAGAGAGAGATCAATACTAGCACTGTACTTTCTAACACTTTCTGCCTGAAACGCTATACGTGCTAGTGGCTTTGCAAGAATGTAAAAAAAAATGCTATGTACTTTCATAAACCAATGTACCTTCTTGTATAATAAATAAATAAATAAATAACACTAACCGAATATATGGGGTGTAAAATATCTTCAAGTCTTCCCGATGTCTGTTCTCACGCTCACCAGCTTTGCACATGAAGGTGAAGTTGTCGGTATTAGGTGTGTCTCATTAGGTGTATATATATATATATATATATATATATATATATATATATATGTCGTACCTAGTAGCCAGAACTCACTTTTTGGCCTACTATGCAAGGCCCGATTTGCCTAATAAGCCAAGTTTTCCCGAATTAATATATTTTCTCTAATTTTTTTCTTATGAAATGATAAAGCTACCCATTTCATTATGTATGAGGTCAATTTTTTTTTGTGGAGTTAAAATTAACGTAGATATATGACCGAACCTAACCAACCCTACCTAACCTAACCTAACCTATCTTTATAGGTTAAGTTAGGTTAGGTAGCTGAAAAAGTTAGGTTAGGTTTGGTAGGTAGTCGAAAAACAATTAATTCATGAAACTTGGCTTATTAGGCAAATCGGGCCTTGCATAGTAGGCTGAGAAGTGCGTTCTGGCTACTAGGTACGTATATTATATATATATATATATATATATTATATATATATATATATATATATATATATATATATATATATATAATATATATATATATATATATATATACCATATATATATATATATATATATATATGGGTATATATATATATATATATATAACATATATATATTATATATATATATATATATATATATATATATATATATATATATATATATATATATATATATATATATATATATATATATATATATATATATGCATGCTCCAGGTGGTAGTTTTAGTGCAGTATCTTTCCCAAAAACCCTGTCTTTTTTAATGTTTAATAAGTATTGGTAATCATAATCTTGTCTTCAATCCATTTATCAATGTATTGTATTTTTACGATTATAAACAGTCTTTTGAAATTCTATTTATTTTCAACTTTTGTGTGTGTATATAATTCATACAACACATAGTAGTAGGCATCCATCAGTCTCAGGAGACTGGAGTTGCACTCTGGTTGTCGGTCTGGAGTGGCCTCTCCAGGGCGCAAAGCCAGGGAAGGTTGATATGGGGGAGAGGCAGCAGAAGAGGGGCCCTATGCAGCAGGTCCCCCCTTTCCACGATGCCTAAAGTCTCCAATGGAAAGGCAAACGCCAATACGATTGGTTCCAGCGCCGTCGCAGGAACTGTCAGAACGAGGTTGAAGGCAACAACGAGCTGCTCTAGGTGCTCCACCTCGAAGTTGGTAAAAGAAGGCACATGGACTCCAAACCCGGAGACCGACGTGGTCGGGGCCGGAGAAGAACCGCCCCTGCCAGGTCAAGAACGACCCCAGCCTCCTGAAGCAGAGCCTGGGCCGCACGAGCCCCAGGAGGTGGACGTCCCGGTCCCGCACCTACGGGTTTCAGACAGATCGTCACAGCTGCCTTTCACCCGAGGACGGCTTCCTTCATGACCCAGCAGAAGGAAGAGTAATAATTATTTATTTACAGCAATTATTATTATAGTTATTACAACACATATGAATTCATAATTCATATTTCATATGTACTCACCTAGTTGTAATCACCTAGCCGTGCTTGCGAGGATTGCGCATTGGCTCTTTGTTCTCGCCTCTCAACTGTCAATCAACCGATGTACAGATTCTGGAGCCTATTGAGCTCTGTCAAATCTACATTTCAAACTGTGAATGGAGTCTGCCTCCACCACATCACTTCCTAATGCATTAATGATTTCCTCAGAGTATTACATTTGTTAACTACTCTGACACTGAAAAAATCTTTCTAATGTCTCTGGCTCATTTGGATACAATGTTTCCACCTGTGTTCCCTTGTTCGTGTTCCACCCATGATAAATTGTTTGTCTTTGTCCACCTTGTCAATTCCCCTGAGAATTTTGTAGGTGGTGATCATGTCTCCCCCTTACTATTCTATTTTCCAGGGACGTGAGGGTTAGCTCCCGCAACCTTTCCTCGTAGCTCATACCTCTCAATTCTGGAACTAGTCTGGTGGCATACCTCAGAATCTTCTCTAACTTTGTCTTGTGTTTAACTAGGTATGGACTCCAGGCTGGAGCTGCATGCTCCAGGATTGGTCTGACATAAGCATACAATGTACTGAACGATTCCTTACACGAGTTTATAAAGGCAGTTCTTATGTTGGCCAGTATATCATATGCCGCTGATGATATCTTTTTGATGTGGGCCTCTCGGGACAGGTTCGGTGTGATATCAACCCCCAGATCTTTCTCTCTATTTGACTCTTGCAGGATTTGTGTGTGTGCTCACCTATTTGCTCTTGTAGGACAAAAGGTTTAGCTCTTGAACCCCGTTTTTATAGCCGCTGGTTGTCTAATGCAATGACTCCTGCCCTATTTCTCTATCATACCTGCTTTTAAAGTTATGAATGGAGTTAGCCTCTACAACCGGCTTTTTTAGGTCATTTCAATTACTCACTACTCTTACACTAAAAGAAAACTGTCTAACATCCCTATGACACATCTGAGTCTCAAGCTTCCGTCCGTGCCCCCTTGTTCTATTGTTATTCATTTATTCATTGTAAACATATCCTCTGTTTCCATCCTGTCAATTCCTTTAGGTATTTTATACGCCTGTATTATGTCCCCCCTTGTCCCTCCTTTCTAACGTCGTCAGGTTTAGTTCCTTCAGTCTGTCTTCGTACTTCATCCCTCGCAGCTCTGGGACGAGTCTCGTTGCAATCTTCTGCGCATTTTCGAGCTTCCTCGTGTGTTTTTTAAGATGGGGGCTCCACGATGGGGCGGTATACTCTAAGACCGGCCTCACATAGGCGGTATACAGTGATCTAAAAGCCTCCTTATTCAAGTTCCTGAAGGCTGTTCTGACTTTTGCCAGAGTAGAGTATGCGGCTGATGATATTCGAATTATATGAGCCTCTGGAGTTAGGTTTGGTGTTATATCCACTCCCAGGTCTCTTTCTCTAGTCATTATAGGGAGATAGTTTCCCTTCATCGTGTATTGGCCTTTCGGTCTCCTGGCATCTGATTCCATTTCCTTTATCTTGCACTTGTTGGTGTTGAACTCTAGCAACCATTTCTCGGACCAGCTCTGCAACCTGTTCAAGTCATCCTGGAGAATCTTACAATCCTTATCTGTTTCAACCCTCTTCATTAGTTTTGCATCATCTACAAACTCTGACATAAAAGACTCGACTACTTCAGGCATGTCCTTTACATAAAATATATATATAATGAATCCCAGCACCGATCCTTGAGGCACCCCGCCTGTTACTCTACGCCAGTCCCACTCCTTGCCCCTCACTGTCGCTCTCTGACACCTGTCTGTCTGGTAATTCCTTACCCATGATAGTGCGTTTCCGTATACTCCCGCCTGCCTCTCAAGTTCGTAAAGTAGCATTCTGTGTGGGTACTATATCAAAGGCTTTGTGGCAGTCCAGAAATTTGCAATCTGCCCATCCTTCTCTGTCTTGCCATATTTTCGTCACCTTATCATAAAACTGCAGGAGGTTCGTCAGGCATGATTTCTTCTGCTCCAACGCTGTGTTGTTGTTTACTTACAAACCTATTTCTTTCTAGGTGTACAACTAGTCATACCCTTATAATTTTTTCAAGTACTTTGCAAGGGATACTTCTGAGCGACACTTGTCTGAAGTTAAGTGTCTGTTCTCTATCTCCTTTCTTGTAGATTGGCACCACATTTTCCTTCTTCCAGCAGCTTGCCAACTTCCCTTATGTAAGTGGCTCATTATAGATTAGTGCTAGAGGTATACTGAGGGCCCGTGCTGCTTCTTTTAACATCCATGGTGATACTCTATCTGACCCAATAATTTCAGTCACATCTAATGATGCCAGATGTATTCTTACTTCCTCTGCTGTGACCTCAATATTTAGTTACACCAGCACAGGAAGTAAGACTACAACTGGCATCATTAGATATGACTAAATTATTGGGCCAGATAAAGTATCACTGTGGATGTTAAAAGAAGCAGCACAGGCCCTACACACAGTATATGGAGCACCACTTGGCAAATGGAATTTAATGTTAATAAATGCCATGTTATGGAATGTGGAATAGGAGAACATAGACCCCACACAACCTATATATTATGTGAGAAATCTTTAAAGAATTCTGATAAAGAAAGAGATCTAGGGGTGGTTCTAGATAGAAAACTATCACCTGAGGACCACATAAAGAATATTGTGCGAGGAGCCTATGCCACGCTTTCTAACTTCAGAATTGCTTTTAAATACATGGATGGCGATATACTAAAGACATTGTTCACGACTTTTGTTAGGCCAAAGCTAGAATATGCAGCGGTTGTGTGGTGCCCATATCTTAAGAAGCACATCAACAAACTGGAAAAGGTGCAAAGACATGCTACTAAGTGGCTCCCAGAACTGAAGGGCAAGAGCTATGAAGAGAGGTTAGAGACATTAAATATGCCAAAACTAGAAGACAGAAGAAAAAGAGGTGATATGATCACTACATACAAAATAGTAACAGGAATTGATAAAATCGATAGGGAAGATTTCCTGAGACCTGGAACTTTAAGAACAAGAGGTCATAGATATAAACTAGCTAAACACAGATGCCGAAGAAATATAAGAAAATTCCCTTTCGCAAACAGAGTGGTAGACGGTTGGAACAAGTTAGGTGAGAAGGTGGTGGAGCCAAGACCGTCAGTAGCTTCAAAGCGTTATATGACAAAGAGTGCTGGGAAGACGGGACACCACGAGCGTAGCTCTCATCCTGTAACTACACTTAGGTAAAAAAAAACACTGTGTCTAGCCTGGAGCATCACCAAGTAACTATACACACTGTGTCTAGCCTGGAGCATCACCAAGTAACTATACACACTGTGTCTAGCCTGGAGCATCACCAAGTAACTATACACACTGTGTCTAGCCTGGAGCATCACCAAGTAACTATACACACTGTGTCTAGCCTGGAGCATCACCAAGTAACTATACACACTGTGTCTAGCCTGGAGCATCACCAAGTAACTATACACACTGTGTCTAGCCTGGAGCATCACCAAGTATCTATATACACACTGTGTCTAGCCTGGAGCATCACCAAGTATCTATATACACACTGTGTCTAGCCTGGAGCATCACCAAGTATCTATATACACACTGTGTCTAGCCTGGAGCATCACCAAGTATCTATATACACACTGTGTCTAGCCTGGAGCATCACCAAGTATCTATATACACACTGTGTCTAGCCTGGAGCATCACCAAGTAACTATACACACTGTGTCTAGCCTGGAGCATCACCAAGTAACAACACACACTGTGTCTAGCCTGGAGCATCACCAAGTAACAACACACACTGTGTCTAGCCTGGAGCATCACCAAGTAACAACACACACTGTGTCTAGCCTGGAGCATCACCAAGTAACTATACACACACTGTGTCTAGCCTGGAGCACCACCAAGTAACAACACACTGTGTCTAGCCTGGAGCATCACCAAGTAACAACACACACTGTGTCTAGCCTGGAGCATCACCAAGTAACAACACTGTGTCTAGCCTGGAGCATCACCAAGTAACTATACACACTGTGTCTAGCCTGGAGCATCACCAAGTAACTATACACACACTGTGTCTAGCCTGGAGCACCACCAAGTAACTATACACACTGTGTATAGCCTGGAGCACCACCAAGTAACTATACACACTGTGTCTAGCCTGGAGCATCACCAAGTAACTATACACACTGTGTATAGCCTGGAGCACCACCAAGTAACTATACACACTGTGTCTAGCCTGGAGCATCACCAAGTAACTATACACACTGTGTATAGCCTGGAGCATCACCAAGTAACTATACACACTGTGTCTAGCCTAAAATAATAACATTAACTAACACAAGTGATGTTTAAACAAATGTTTCGTAAATGTGACAATACAAACATTTAATAACGTTGAATATATAAATAACATTTCAATATCCTTTTTTAATAAAATAACAAGACCACAAATCCCCGAAAAGCCAAGAGGGAAGATATATATGTAGAAAATATATACAAAAACATGGAGAATTAGCCTGTTTTCCCCAAGGTCAAGGTGGAAAGTTTCTGTGTAAATTTCCCAACCAGTCGTGAGGCGGGATGAGCCGGCAGGACTCGCTGCCTCACTGCCCAACCATTACCTTAATATTTCCTCATAGATACATCATGGTATTGTTATTGTATTGTGCATTGATGATGAGACGGGGAAACAGCATTGCCTGTACTTGTAGTTGTCTATGACTTGTATCATTGATGATGAGACGAGGAACAGCATTACCTGTACTTGTAGTTGTCTATGACTTGTATCATTGATGATGAGACGGGAAACAGCATTACCTGTACTTGTAGTTGTCTATGACTTGTATCATTGATGATGAGACGGGGAACAGCATTGCCTGTACTTGTAGTTGACTATGACTTGTATCATTGATGATGAGACGAGGAACAGCATTGCCTGTACTTGTAGTTGTCTATGACTTGTATCATTGATGATGAGACGGGGAACAGCATTGCCTGTACTTGTAGTTGACTATGACTTGTATCATTGATGATGAGACGGGGAACAGCATTGCCTGTACTTGTAGTTGTCTATGACTTGTATCATTGATGATGAGACGGGGAACAGCATTGCCTGTACTTGTAGTTGTCAATGACTTGTATCATTGATGATGAGACGGGGAACAGCATTACCTGTACTTGTAGTTGTCTATGACTTGTATCATTGATGATGAGACGGGGAACAGCATTGCCTGTACTTGTAGTTGTCAATGACTTGTATCACTGAGTGTCACTCATGTGGTGTATATCATTTGTTGATGTTCCTGAACAGTTCATATGTGCTGGCGGGCTGTTCGTTTGGTGTTGTTTCCTTCATTATAACTAAAAATTATTAACTGAATTATGTTATGTGTTGCCAAAAAAGCTTTGCGTCTGGTGGCTTGATTTAATATGCAACCTTTGTACTCTACACATATTTATACATATGTTTTTATGTATATGTTGGGTCCCTGTAGTACAGTACCACAGTACCCCATAAAAGGTTGATGCATAAGCTGGAGAAACAGGCAGGGGTAACAGGCAGGGCGCTCCAGTGGATAAGGGAGTACCTAAGCAATAGGAAGCAGAGAGTTACAGTGAGGGGTGAGACCTCAGACTGGCGTGAAGTCACCAGTGGAGTCCCACAGGGCTCTGTACTTGGACCTATCCTGTTTCTGATATACGTAAATGATCTCCCAGAGGGTATAGACTCATTCCTCTCAATGTTGCTGACGACGCCAAAATATGAGAAGGATTAAGACAGAGGAGGACAGCTTGAGACTTCAAGAAGACCTGGACAAGCTGCAGGAATGGTCGAACAAATGGCTGTTAGAGTTTAACCCAAGCAAATGTAATGTAATGAAGATAGGGGTAGGAAGCAGGAGACCAGATACAAGGTATCATTTGGGAGATGAAATACTTCAAGAGTCAGAGAGAGAGAAAGACCTGGGGGTTGATATCACGCCAGACCTGTCCCCTGAAGCTCATATCAAGAGGATAACATCAGCAGCATATGCCAGGTTGGCTAACATAAGAACGGCCTTTAGAAACTTGTGTAAGGAATCTTTCAGAACATTATATACCACATATGTCAGACCAATCCTGGAGTATGCGGCTCCAGCATGGAGTCCCTATCTAGTCAAGCATAAGACTAAACTGGAAAAGGTTCAAAGGTTTGCCACCAGACTAGTACCCGAGCTGAGAGGTATGAGCTACGAGGAGCGACTGCAGGAATTAAACCTCACTTCGTTGGAAGACAGAAGAGTTAGGGGGGACATGATCACCACATTCAAGATTCTCAGGGGAATCGACAGGGTTGATAAAGACAGGCTGTTTAACACAAGGGGCACACGCACTAGGGGACACAGGTGGAAACTGAGTGCCCAATGAGCCACAGAGATATTAGAAAGAACTTTTTTAGTGTCAGAGTGGTTGACAAATGGAATGCATTAGGAAGCGATGTGGTGGAGGCTGACTCCATAACAGTTTCAAGTGTAGATATGATAGAGACATTAAACTCAGGAAACTGTACACCTGTTGATTGACGGTTGAGAGGCG
>WNGS01165751.1:36202267-36214423 GCA_020271785.1 Procambarus virginalis | reverse complement strand
ATTCTTACTTCCTCTGCTGTGACCTCAATATTTAGTTACAGCAGCACAGGAAGTAAGAATACAAACTGGCATCATTAGATATGACTAAAATTATTGGGCCAGATAAAGTATCACTGTGGATGTTAAAAGAAGCAGCACAGGCCCTACACACAGTATATGGAGCAACACTTGGCAAATGGAATTTAATGTTAATAAATGCCATATTATGGAATGTGGAATACGAGAACATAGACCCCACACAACCTATATATTATGTGAGAAATCTTTAAAGAATTCTGATAAAGAAAGAGATCTAGGGGTGGTTCTAGATAGAAAACTATCACCTGAGGACCACATAAAGAATATTGTGCGAGGAGCCTATGCCACGCTTTCTAACTTCAGAATTGCTTTTAAATACATGGATGGCGATATACTAAAGACATTGTCCACGACTTTTGTCAGGCCAAAGCTAGAATATGCAGCGGTTGTGTGGTGCCCATATCTTAAGAAGCACATCAACAAACTGGAAAAGGTTCAAAGACATGCTACTAAGTGGCTCCCAGAACTGAAGGGCAAGAGCTACGAGGAGAGGTTAGAGGCATTAAATATGCCAAAACTAGAAGACAGAAGAAAAAGAGGTGATATGATCACTACATACAAAATAGTAACAGGAATTGATAAAATCGATAGGAAGATTTCCTGAGACCTGGAACTTTAAGAACAAGAGGTCATAGATATAAACTAGCTAAACACAGATGCCGAAGAAATATAAGAAAATTCACTTTCGCAAACAGAGTGGTAGACGGTTGGAACAAGTTAGGGGAGAAGGTGGTGGAGGCCAAGACCGTCAGTAGTTTCAAAGCGTTATATGACAAAGAGTGCTGGGAAGACGGGACACCACGAGCGTAGCTCTCATCCTGTAATTACACTTAGGTAAAAAAAAAAACTGTGTCTAGCCTGGAGCACCACCAAGTAACTATATACACACTGTGTCTAGCCTGGAGCATCACCAAGTAACTATATACACACTGTGTCTAGCCTGGAGCATCACCAAGTAACTATACACACACTGTGTCTAGCCTGGAGCATCACCAAGTAACTATATACACATTGTGTCTAGCCTGGAGCATCACCAAGTAACAACACACACTGTGTCTAGCCTGGAGCATCACCAAGTAACTATACACACACTGTGTCTAGCCTGGAGCACCACCAAGTAACTATATACACACTGTGTCTAGCCTGGAGCACCACCAAGTAACTATACACACACTGTGTCTAGCCTGGAGCATCACCAAGTAACTATATACACACTGTGTCTAGCCTGGAGCACCACCAAGTAACTATACACACTGTGTCTAGCCTGGAGCATCACCAAGTAACAACACACACTGTGTCTAGCCTGGAGCATCACCAAGTAACTATACACACACTGTGTCTAGCCTGGAGCACCACCAAGTAACTATATACACACTGTGTCTAGCCTGGAGCACCACCAAGTAACTATACACACTGTGTCTAGCCTGGAGCACCACCAAGTAACTATATACACACTGTGTCTAGCCTGGAGCATCACCAAGTAACTATACACACACTGTGTCTAGCCTGGAGCATCACCAAGTAACTATACACACACTGTGTCTAGCCTGGAGCATCACCAAGTAACTTATACACACTGTGTCTAGCCTGGAGCATCACCAAGTAACTATACACACACTGTGTCTAGCCTGGAGCATCACCAAGTAACTATACACACGGTGTCTAGCCTGGAGCATCACCAAGTAACTATATACACACTGTGTCTAGCCTGGAGCATCACCAAGTAACTATACACACTGTGTCTAGCCTGGAGCATCACCAAGTAACTATATACACACTGTGTCTAGCCTGGAGCATCACCAAGTAACTATACACACACTGTGTCTAGCCTGGAGCATCACCAAGTAACTATATACACACTGTGTCTAGCCTGGAGCACCACGAAGTAACTATACACACTGTGTCTAGCCTGGAGCCTCACCAAGTAACTATATACACTGTGTCTAGCCTGGAGCACCACAAAGTAACTATATACACACTGTGTCTAGCCTGGAGCATCACCAAGTAACTATATACACTGTGTCTAGCCTGGAGCACCACGAAGTAACTATATACACACTGTGTCTAGCCTTGAGCACCACCAAGTAACTATATACACACTGTGTCTAGCCTGGAGCACCACCAAGTAACTATATACACACTGTGTCTAGCCTGGAGCATCACCAAGTAACTATACACACACTGTGTCTAGCCTGGAGCACCACCAAGTAACTATATACACACTGTGTCTAGCCTGGAGCATCACCAAGTAACTATATACACACTGTGTATAGCCTGGAGCACCACCAAGTAACTATACACACTGTGTCTAGCCTGGAGCACCACCAAGTAACTATACACACTGTGTATAGCCTGGAGCACCACCAAGTAACTATACACACTGTGTCTAGCCTGGAGCATCACCAAGTAACTATATACACACTGTGTCTAGCCTGGAGCATCACCAAGTAACTATACACACTGTGTCTAGCCTAAAATAATAACATTAACTAACACAAGTGATGTTTAAACAAATGTTTTCGTAAATGTGACAATACAAACATTTAATAACGTTGAATATATAAAATAACATTTCAATATCCTTTTTTAATAAAATAACAAGACCACAAATCCCCGAAAAGCCAAGAGGGAAGATATATATGTAGAAAATATATACAAAAACATGGGAGAATTAGCCTGTTTTCCCCAAGGTCAAGGTGGAGAGTTTCTGTGTAAATTTCCCAACCAGTCGTGAGGCGGGATGAGCCGGCAGGACTCGCTACCTCACTGCCCAACCATTACCTTAATATTTCCTCATAGATACATCATGGTATTGTTATTGTATTGTGCATTGATGATGAGACGAGGAACAGCATTACCTGTACTTGTAGTTGTCTATGACTTGTATCATTGATGATGAGACGAGGAACAGCATTGCCTGTACTTGTAGTTGTCTATGACTTGTATCATTGATGATGAGACGGGGAACAGCATTACCTGTACTTGTAGTTGTCTATGACTTGTATCATTGATGATGAGACGAGGAACAGCATTACCTGTACTTGTAGTTGTCTATGACTTGTATCATTGATGATGAGACGGGGAACAGCATTACCTGTACTTGTAGTTGTCTATGACTTGTATCATTGATGATGAGACGGGGAACAGCATTGCCTGTACTTGTAGTTGTCTATGACTTGTATCATTGATGATGAGACGGGGAACAGCATTGCCTGTACTTGTAGTTGTCTATGACTTGTATCACTGAGTGTCACTCATGTGGTGTATATCATTTGTTGATTTTCCTGACAGTTCACATGTGCTGGCGGGCTGTTCGTTTGGTGTTGTTTACCTTCATTATAACTAAAAATTATTTAACTGAATTATGTTATGTGTTGCCAAAAATGCTTTGCGTCTTGGTGGCTTGATTTAATATGCAACCTTTGTACCCTATACATATTTATACATATGTTTTATGTATATGTTGGGTCCCTGTAGTACAGTCGGGTTCGTTGTCGACGCACAAACGAGAATTTCGGGTTCGAATCCCGTGCGTGACAGAAATGGTTGGGCATATATCTTTTCACTTAATGGCTCTGTTCACCTAGCAGTGAGTAGGTACTCAGGAGCTAGTCAGCTTGTTATGGGTTGCCTCCTGGGCGGGGTCAGTAATTCGTCCATACTTGGAGGGGGTGGGGGGTGGGGGGGGGGTTGAACACCTCCATGAAAGCCAAACATGTATGAATACACTCTGGCTTCCTGTCCCCAGACAATGAATTAGTGTATATTTTATAATAAAATTATTAATAAAATTATTATTATTATTATTATTATTATTATTATTATATTATTATTATTTCTACTACTGCTACTACTGCTACTAGTAGTAGTAGTAGTAGTAGTAGTAGTAGTAGTAGAATGTGGACGGGTATCACGTAAAATTAGTGGTGGGGTAGCAACTAGTCGCCTCTTAAACTATATGTAAGTTCAGTAGGACTTCTGGTTGCAATACGTGTATACTGACCGGGCTGACGTAGGTAGTGTGTGTTTCTGGGGAGTCCAGAAACGACAGTTTAATTCCATATAATATTGAAATGACTGAACAAATTTTACATCCTAATTTCTCAACATAAATACTCCATAGGAAGACGTTAATATCTAATCCTTTATTCATTCAATTGTCTGAAATCCTCCCAAAATTGATTGATTACAATAAAAATTATTATTGCTTCTCCTTTTATACAAATCATTAAATCGTGTCATATGAGTATTAGTAATTGTTCGTAGTTTCTAGAGTCATCACAAATATATTTCTCTAAAAAAAGATCTTAGTAAGAGGATGACGGACACTGGTACTTGAACATAAACCCAACTCCAGATAATCTCCAGGAAGGGGTTTTCCCACCTCAGCTTTCTCAATACCTGTTGATATATGCTGCCTCTGCTGCTTCGTGTCGCAGCTTCTCAAGACGTTGTCAATAAGACGCGAAGGAGCTTGTGCGTTTCGTATTTCATTTTTCTTTGTGGTCGTACATTTTCATATTATACATTATGTGTTAATTATTTCGTTAATCACACACACAGACACACACACACACACACACACACACACACACACACACACACACAACAACACACACACACACATACACACACACACACACACACACACACACACCACACACACACACACACACACACACACACACACACACACACACACACACACACACACACACACAAACCACACACGCACACACGCACACACATATACACACACACACACACATACACACACACACACACACACACACACACACACACACACACACACACACACACACACACACACACACACACACACACCACACCACACACACACACACACATAGTTATAGAGCTCAGTAGGCTCAGGAACCTGTGCACCAGTTGATTGACAGTTGAGAAGCGGGAAGCGGGACACCTGGGTCTTGGCAGAGGGTGTACCCGGGCACCGCCGGGTATCCTATCTGGTATACTGTAAGAGCAAGAAGACTGATATCAGTATATAGGCAAGACAGCAATTTTTTTTCAAAGCGCCTGACAATGAACAAACAACTATAGGCTCCATCAAAGAACTTATCATTTCTACACACATCACCAGAAATATCCTGATAATGAACACCGAAATAATCTACAGAAACAGGGACAATAAAAGACCAGACATCGACGAAGCACTTCACATCAACCAAACTGAAGCATCAACATCCAGGTAAACCTCTGCCACACTCGACCATCTTCACGACCAACACGCAACACCCAGCATGCTGCCCCAGCCATCATTGACACATAGCAAATGTCCCACTGATGTTAGCAGGCGATGAGTTACAATAACGTGGCTAAAGTATGTTGACCAGACCACACACTAGAAGGTGAAGGGACGACGACGTTTCGGTCCGTCCTGGACAATTCTCAAGTCGATTGTGTCAAGACAATCGACTTGAGAATGGTCCAGGACGGACCGAAACGTCGTCGTCCCTTCACCTTCTAGTGTGTGGTCTGGTCAACATCTGATGAGTCACTTCTGGGGTGTGAGTTTTCAGTTGCATATGTGTATGAAGACCGTTCAGGCTTGTTCGCATATGTGTTCCTCACGTGTGCCCCAAAGAATGAGGTGATTTGATAAAATACCGTGTCCAAGATTACCATCAGAGTGCCGGCAGGAGGATGGGGAATTAGCCTCGGCTACCATCCTCTTTTTGTCCGATCATGATGGTCGAGTTGTTAAGGGGTCCTGTACATCAGTTGGAGAGTGCTTCTGGCAGTATGGGTTCGAGTCACTTCTGGGGTGTGAGTTTTCAGTTAAGTATTTGCTACTACCACCAAGATCTGCACCAGTGGCGGCTCCACTATATATATATATATATATATATATATATATATATATATATATATATATATATATATATATTATATATATATATATATTATATATATATATATATATATACTACAGTTTACAGAGAACACACACACACACACACAAATATATAACAATAAACAATCAGCGTTCGAAGACCTCGTCCAGCTCCTCGGAGGTTGGGTGCGTACCCAGGATACAGCACGCATTTCCCCTCTGTACTGCGACACTGAGGCGCTGGAATAGGAAACTGGCTGCTCGTGGATCTCTAGTTTTCCCAATGAGTTCCTCACCAACCTCCTTTAAAAACTTGAGTGCACATTTACCCCAGGCGCCCAGAGTCTCTGAGCCTATCGGCACGAACCTGTAACAACGTTCTAGGTCTCTGTACTTGTGGATTTTCTGGGTCTCCCTGAAGGTGGCTGCCCCACCTCCCTCCGCTGAGCTGTAACGTAAATAGGTATCAGCCAATGTAGATGCACAGGTGTAATCCCATACGACCTGTTTACCTTCCCTCCATGGCTGCAGGGTGACTCCATCTGGGCGTTTTTGGCTGTTGTCAGGTCTGCACAGCTGGGGTTCCCTTTGTGCTGGACACCCAGCTGTAGCCAAACTTCTCTTGATGATGTCATTGACTGCCTCGTGTCTGGCAATCTTTCCCTGTGTCTTACGACAGATGAGACCATGGCTGCCGTATTGGTCTGCCCGTGCCTGGCCGCAAATACACCGGTGCTCGGTGGAGATAGGGGCGGCAAGGCGCAGAGCAACACCAATACTTAGGGCCCGATGATCCAGGCGGGTGCCCAAGGCGGAATTAGGGACTGCCAACAGGAAGTCCCCAGCATGGGGGGCTTGCACAGCTAGGAGACGCGCTCTGTCCTTCTGAGAAGCTACGTCCAGCAATGCTTTGGCGATGTTCTCCACTATGGGGCTATCCCATTTGGCCTGTTTACCGTCGTTTGGACAAGTTGGTCGGGTGTGAATTGGCGAGTGTGTCCCACCGACCAGCTCCTTCCACAAATTTGGGATCACGAATCCCAATGGAGTTCCTTAGGTATTCTGGTAGTATTTCCTTCACTAATTCACTTGTAGCACTGGTCGAGGATAAGAATGCCGGCAATGCTAACTGTGTAGCCTTGCGAATACCTATACCCCCGAGTCTAACTGGGAGCGTTGCTTGGTCCCACTGGTCATCTTGCAGGGAGAGGTTTAACACTTTCATAGTTATTGTCTTTAGGAGTGAATCGTATTCCGTTAATTTTGGGCTGTCAAAAGAAGGAGCACACCATATATATATATATATATATATATATATATATATATATATATATATATATATATATATATATATATATATATATATATATATATATATATTTCATGCCCAACTCGCCTAAACACGCGAGAGTAGTTATTCAACTATAGAACACTTTCCCACCAGGAGACTCGAACCCTAGCCAGCACAGAAGCCTTCCAGCCACAGGCATGACAGGTAATGCCTTAACCCACTCCACCATGCTCAGACCCTTAAAAGAGATGGTAATTTTGGGGCATTTCAACACTCCAAAGATCACCACCTCCCAAGAGCACTAGAGCTAGTGAGGGGTCAAATTTACGTTTTTTCATCAAGTCCCTGTTGAATATGGGAATACACTGTGTCTATGCTTCATGCCCAACTCGCCTAAACACGCGAGAGTAGTTATTCAACTATAGAACACTTTCCCACCAGGAGACTCGAACCCTAGCCAGCACAGAAGCCTTCCAGCCACAGGCATGACAGGTAACGCCTTAACCCACTCCACCATGCTCAGACCCTTAAAGAGATGGTAATTTTGGGGCATTTCAACACTCCAAATCTCTCTTTTAAGGGTCTGAGCATGGTGGAGTGGGTTAAGGCGTTACCTGTCATGCCTGTGGCTGGAAGGCTTCTGTGCTGGCTAGGGTTCGAGTCTCCTGGTGGGAAAGTGTTCTATAGTTGAATAACTATATATATATATATATATATATATATATATATATATATATATATATATAATATATATATATATATATATATATATATGTTATTAAATATGACCGAAAAAGTAAGATTAATAATTCTAACACGAATTTTCTCAATTTTCCTTATGTTTGTTTTTACTGATGACGGTAAATGAAAAATCAATTCTCCAAAATTCATTCTTTATTTCTTAGTCTGACGCGACACTTGAGCGCGTTTCGTAAAACTTATTACATTTTCAAAGACTTTAGTTACACACACACAGAACAACTATAACTGAACAGAGTTTAAACAGCTTTTCTTTTTTATACCTGCATTTGGGTGAGGTGACATGTTACAATGGTTTGGGGTGAGGTGAGAACAAACACAGAACACGAAACAATGGGTATAAGCTAGAGGGAAGAATAGATCTGTAACTGCAGAAGGCCTATTGGCCCATATTTCTTGATGTTTCTATATTGGAGCGGAGTCTTGAAGTGGGTAGAATCCACTTCAAGACTCCGCTCCAATATAGAAACATCAAGAAATACGGCCAATAGGCCTTCTGCAGTTACAGATCTATTCTTCCCTCTAGCTTATACCATTGTTTCGTGTTCTGTGTTTGTTCTCACCTCACCCCAAACCATTGTAACATGTCACCTCACCCAAATGCAGGTATAAAAAGAAAAGCTGTTTAAACTCTGTTCAGTTATAGTTGTTCTGTGTGTGTGTAACTAAAGTCTTTGAAAATGTAATAAGTTTTACGAACGCGCTCAAGTGTCGCGTCAGACTAAGAAATAAAGAATGAATTTGGAGAATTGATTTTTCATTTACCGTCATCAGTAAAAAAACATAAGGAAAATTGAGAAAATTCGTGTTAGAATTATTAATCTTACTTTTTCGGTCATATTTAATAACATATGTCTACAGGAAAGACTGCTACCAAAATATACTAATATATATATATATATATATATATATATATATATATATATATATATATATATATATATATATATATAATTATAAATTACAAAACTGTAACCACAAATATACCAGATTACAGTTGAGATAAGCCACTCGGAAATAAATTAATCTAAAATAATAATACTCTGGTTTGTAAACATCCTTCCCAGACCTCCACACACTGGGATTTCCCTCTTCATTTGGAGAGTAAGTGGGACGGGTAGGGACGGGTGGGGACGGGTAGGGACGGGTGGGGACGGGTAGGGACGGGTGGGACGGATGGGGACGGGTGGGGACGGGTGGGGACAGGTGGGATAGATTGGTTGTAAATCAGTTGTTGTCAAGACTGAAGCGGATGTTTATTATTGTGACAGCGTATCCTGTAGAACACACACACAGGGGGTCCGGTAGCTGAGCGGACAGCGCGCAGGACTCGCAATTCTGTGACCCGGGTTCGATTCCCGGACCAGGCAGAAACAAATAGGTAAGGTTTCTTTCACCCTGATGCCCATGTTACCCAGCAGTAAACAGGCACCTGGGAGTTAGACAGTTGTAACGGAGCTGCTTCATGGGTGTGTGTGTGTTTGGGGGGGGGGGGAATTAGTTAATTAGTAGTCAGATACAGTTGACTGGTTGACAGTTGAGAGGCGGGCCGAAAGAGCAGAGCTCAACCACCGCAAGAACAACTAGAAGAATACAACTAGGTGAATACACACACGAAATGTAATGTGATGAAGATAGGTGTAGGGAGCAGGACCTAGATTCAGGAAGCTCCGTGTATTTCTTCGTAAGTGGGTTTGCTACGAAGGTTCCTAAGTGTGCCCTAAGAAGATGCTTAGGTGCAATTCAATAAGCTCCACTTAGGAAGAAATTTGTTGGTTCACCTGCGTACCGATAGAGGTCACTACTGTGTTTCGTTTGGCCAATCAGAGAGCAGCAACATTCTTCATATTGAAGATTTAGCGCTGGCTTATCGGAGCTCTACTGCCTCCTATTTACGTCGAATTTTGTTATAAAATTAGTATATTTCGAAGTAAAACAATGTTTTTTCATCTCTACAGCCAGCACCGACATTGTAGTAAACAAATATGTTACATTGTTGTTTACCTACGTAATTCTAGAGATACTGTGTAGCTGTCCTTGTTGCTCGGAAGATGCGCTGACAATTGTATATATTTACTGAATTTACCCAAGGGCCACTAACTATGTAGTGGCCTCGAAGAGGACAGAAAGCTGGCGGCTTGTTAAAGGCCCGCCAATTGTCTTAATGATATGTTTTGAGCTGGAATTTGGCATTTACGGCTTCAGCGGGTAGGCGGTTCCATGGGTTTATAGCCCCTGGTGGAAAAAAAAACATGTGTTTTCAGTCCTACTTGAGAGAACATACTCTCCAACACCATATCTGTGATTGCCCTGTTATCAGTGACTTCATACCAAATGGTATGAGGTATTTTGAGCTCTGTAATTACTTCATACACTCAGGAATATTGGAAGATATTCTTGTGCTGCACCCAGATTTTGCCAGTGGAGGCTAATAGATCAGCATTAAGTATTTTGTTCTCTCCTAATTCCATGTATGACTGGCCATCCTGTGAGGTGAGGATGTTGGATGAGCTTGTAGCTGGTTTTTGATCTACACTGTGTGGTCCTTATACAGAATAGGGAAGCAGCACATTGCTGTGTATACCTAAACATGTTTAAAAAATACATTGTTTGAGAGGAGTCTTGTAGAAACTGGTAAGAGTAATTATAATATAATGTTTCCATGATTCAGTGCTTACCTCTGTGAAAATGAGAAGAGTTGTTTAGTCAGAGTTGATTTATTTTTTTGTATTGAGGCTGGTATTTTCTAAATTGATTCTGTACAGTATGTCTAACCATCCTGTGAGATGGGAGTATTAGATAAACTTATAGCTAGTTTGTATCTACACTGTGTAATATTCCATATAGAAGAGTAGCAGCACATTGCTGTGTATACCTAATCTTCTTAATAAAAAAAATCAGTAATAAAGATTTTAAATTATAGTTTGTATTATTACAAATACAGTACTGTATTATCCTTATTAAATCATGTTGACCATGGATCATTAAGATCTCATGTTGATATGTAATAGTCATATTTCTTTTGAACTGCTAATCCATGCTAATCATTCATTAAATTGTGCATTATGTCTCAATTTTTCACTTCCTTGGATATACTGTACAGTACAAAAAGATAGGATAAAAAAACCAGTAATATTTCTTTCATTATATTTTCATTTAAATAACTGCATCAATATTTTTACAGCTGACAGGATTTGTTTACCATACAGGTGCATTATTTGTTAAAAAAAAATTTGGTTTATTGTTACACAATGGTGCTACATAGCCTTCCAGCTTGGTGCCTTCTTTAATACTTACTGATTAAAAAATAAAAAATAAATACATTTTATTCAGGAAAAGTGCATACAGTTGATTTACAACATAATGTTTGGATCCCTTGGTTCCCTTGATAATGTTGACATAATGTTAACATTATCACTTGATAATGATAACATAATGTTGGATCCCTGGGTCCCTTGATTTGTAGAGCACTTCTAGTTTGGTTACACACAGCCAAATTGTGTAACAGGAAGAGGTCTTGGACACAAATTTGTTCCATGCTAAATGTAGAGGAATCAGCTGAGTATTCCTCAAATAAAATAAGTTGACTCAGCTTATAAGGTAAATAAAAAAGCATTTCTCAAATAAGTAGCTGCCTCACCTCACTGCCTTACTGCTACATAGCCTTCCCGGCATGGTGCCTTCTTTTGATAATTACTTGTTCCACACCCAAATTGTATAACAGAAAGAGGTCTTGGACCCCTACTTCCCTCTCTCTTTTTAATAGTCTATATAGTCATAATTATAGCATTAAGTATTCAGTGAATAAAGTTTTTGACATTTTACCCTTTTCCTTACCTAACATCATTTGTGCAGCATATTTTTATTTTATGTCTCCCCAGATTTAATTTCAAATAAAACCAAACTAAATAATTAGAAAGGGTATGTATAGCTAAGGTACACCCTTACTACTAGGTGAACAGGGCATTTGGGGATTAAATGATCCCATCAGGCAGGGCTCATCACCTCTCCATATTTCATGTTCACCTGTTTTTTACTAATAACTACGGGTATAATATCGTGCTATTATAAAACTAATTCTACTATCATAAAAGACATCTTTACTTTAAGTTTCAAGCAGAGAATGCATATATAACTAACACAAGGACTCCTC
>WNGS01165751.1:36182296-36201267 GCA_020271785.1 Procambarus virginalis | reverse complement strand
ACCGTCCCACGGGTGCAGCTGGAAGTGCAGTGTTCTGACAATGGCGATGTTCTTAATGTTAGTGGGGAGTCGGTATAAACAATTGGGCCTCTACCCTTCAGACCGAACTATTTGCCGTGCTCCTTGCACTGAAATGTGTACAAGTCTCCGAACTTGATACATTAATTGTAAGTGACTATCATCCATAAATGCTCTCAACTCTTTAAGACACAACTGTAACATGCTCGTGTCCGAAGCTAGACACAAATACAACAAAATTATTAATGATGGTAACAGAGTCCATTTCATGTGGTCTCCATCTCATGTTGGCCTCCGAATGCATGATAGAGCTGATAAGTTAGCCAAAGAATCTGCCTTTAAAAGAGAATTTCAGGATAACCTTGGATTGTCAATGAGCAATCTGAGAGTAATAGTCCACCAAGAACTTCAACGAAACCTTGTATATCTGAGGCAAAGTGAAATTGACACCAGTAATTCCATCTATCATCATACTATCATGCAAGAGGAGCCACACATCTATGGATCATCCAATAAAATCAGCAGACTTCTAGATGTTACTGCTGCTCGGTTTAGACTCGGTTACAAGTATCTCTGGGAATTCTCATTATCTGGCGATGTAGACCTGACCAAATGTAAACTGTGTCAACAAAATTATTCGCACACTCTTCGTCACTGTGATAGAGTGCGAAAAGATACACGAGTTAATTAAGAGACAATTTTGTAACAAATGTTCCAAAGATGTGTAAGTATTTCATTCAAATAGATCTGCTACCAGAAATCTTAGCCAAATAACCCCAGTATGCTAACTGTAGGTAGTAACTAAGTGATTGTAACCTATCCACCGCTGCCCGCTGGAGGGGGGGCGGTGTGCAGGACAAATATATCAATTGTGACACTAGCTCTCCACATATGTCATTAGCTTTATTTAGAAACTATACTTGAGGGTCGGTCTCGAACCCATTGATGATGTGACGATGTCTATTGAATTTTGTAACTAGCTCATCAAGACTGTAACTTTCTTAGCTAAACTAATTGTGGGGTTCAGTCCTCTGAGTCCATGTGCCTCTGTAACCCTTTCCACTACCGCCCATAAGATGTGTATGGGGTGCATAATAAATGAACTAAAAACCATGGTCTGGTGTCTAAGAAACGCTGTATATTATGGTCTGGTGTTTAAGAAACGCAGTATACCATAGTCTGGTGTCTAAGAATCGCAGTATACCATGGTCTGGTGTCTAAGAAACGCGGTATACCATGGTCTGGTGTCTAAGAATCGCAGTATATACCATGGTCTGGTGTCTAAGAAATGCAGTATACCATGGTTTGGTGTCTAAGAAACGTGGTATACCATGGTCTGGTGTTTAAGAAACGTAGTATACCATGGTCTGGTGTCTAAGAATCGCAGTATACCATGGTCTGGTGTCTAAGAAACGCAGTATACCATTGTCTGGTGTCTAAGAAACGCAGTATACCATGGTCTGGTGTCTAAGAAACGCGGTATACCATGGTCTGGTGTCTAAAAAACGCAGTATACCATGGTCTGGTGTCTAAGAAACGCAGTATACCATGGTCTGGTGTCTAAGAAACGCAGTATACCATGGTCTGGTGTCTAAGAAACGTGGTATACCATGGTCTGGTGGCTAAGAAACGCAGTATACCATGGTCTGGTGTCTAAGAAACGGAGTATACAAGAGCTATAATCAAACGCGTGCTGTGTGTAACAAAAGGAGCCGTCCACACCAAGTAATTAGAAAAAAAGGTTCCATGACACTGGATCGCGGGACGTGGAACCTGGTCCAAGACAACAGGCTGTTGCAACACAAGCAAGAAGCGTCCCGGCCAGTAGGTCGTGGGTGTGACCCTCTCCGACCACTTCTTATGGACGATGGAAACTGAGCGCTGGACGAGTTTTCCTCCTGTGTTGCGTCACAAGGATTCCCACCCACTTTAGCGCCTCTCCTGATCCTCAAGTCGTCCGGCCACTTCTTATAGGCTTGGAAGTGCAGCGCCGGAACTCCACAAGTCAAACCGAGATTCAGCTAAATACTGAACACGTGGACAGGCACATTTGATTAAGAAAACATTGCGTTTTTGCGGAATGGCTCTGAGCAGTAAGCAGCACGGTTCAGTGCTGCATTAAGCAAACAACGTGGCTCAGAGCTGCGTGAAGCAAGCAGCATGACTCACTGCTACAGCAAAGAAGCAACTCGGCTCAGTGTAACGTCAGCAAACAGTGTAACGTCAGCTCAGCCATCATCACTCTCATGCTGGTTGTGTCACTTTCAAGAAACATCAATCAACCAGTGAACAAACATGGATATGTTAAAAGCAGATCCTGCCTTACAAACCTGCTCACGTTTTTGAAAACGGTAACCAGCTTCTCAGACATGGGACTTTCCGTGAATGTAGTATACATGGATTTTGATAAAGCCTTTGATAAGGCACCACTTGAAAGACTGGCAAGACAATTACAGGCTCATGGAATAATTGGTAGAGTATTAGAATGGAAAAAAAACTATTGATGATACAGAGAGAACAAAATGTCATACTGGATGGGAATGAATCTGACTGGAGAAACGTGATAATTGGGGGTACCACAAGGGTTCATTTTGAGGTCAACCCTTTTTGTCATATACATCAATGAAATTGATGAGAATATTGTAAACCACTTCATCAAATTTGCAGGTGACACAAAGATATAAAGTAAAGTGGGAAATAATAATGCTATTGAAGCCCTACAAAGAGATCTAAATGATCTCCTCAAATGGTCAGTAAACTGGCAAAAGCCCTTTAATATTGATAAATGCAAGACCATGCATGTAGGGCATAGCAACCCACGCCACAACTACCAAATGAATATAATTTCATTACAGCAGATTGATGTACAAAAGGACCTTGGAGTCAAAATCAACCACTCACCAAAAGTTGCACAACACGTAGGGCCGACAGTCAAAAAAGCTAACAAAACCAAAAAGCTAAACAAAATCAAGCGTACCTCTGACTTTAAGGAAAGAAAGGTATTAATTCAACTGTATAAATCTCTGGTGCGCCTCCATTTGGATTACTGTCTCCAAGCATGGAGACCCCGTCTTCAGATGGACATAGTTGCTCTGGAGAAGGTGCAACACCGGGCAACAAAAATAATTCCAGAGTCAAGTCATCTCTTGCATCAGTAACGGTTCAGGACCACAGGGCTAACAACACTACAAACGGCCATGAGAGGGCTGCTCTCATTGAAACTTGAAATACTGAACAATTTGGGGAATGTTGATCCGGAAAATTTCTTCAGAAAATCAGATGTAACACAAACAAGGAGCAACGGTGTCAAGCCCAACAAGCCACAATGAAGGACTGATGAATAGTAGATGCCTTTTCGCCAACAGGGTTATTAGCCCATGGAACTGCCTACCCGCCGAAGCCGTAAATGCCAAAACTCTGTTAAATATTAAAGTAAAACTGGAAATGATCATCACGGCAAATGGGGGGACCTTTGACAAGCCGCCGTCTTCCTGTCGTCGTCGAGGTCACTGGTGTTAGTGGCCCTTAGGTAAAAATTCCGTCCACGGGTGACAGGCATTTAGAACACGTTCTCTCTGCTCGTGAGATCGAGTGAACGGCCTTATGCAAGCTCTAGCAAATACGTGTACCAACTTCACCCAACTGTTCCCATGAATGCAATTTATCATAAAATGAAATTTATACCAAGTGAAAAATTATTAATAATCTGAGAAAGAGAAAAGGAGAGACAGAGACAGAGAGACAGAAGAGGACAGACAGAAGAGGAGAAACAGAGAGACAGAATAGGAGAGACAGAGAGGGAGGGCATTTGGTAGGTTTGGAAATGGCAGAAGGACGGACAGGGTTCTCACCTGTCACTCACATAATGGGTGCTCACCTGGTGGCTCTTGCTGGGCACTCACCTGGTGGCTCTTGCTGGGCACCCACCTGGTGGCTCTTGCTGGGCATCCACCTGGTGGTTCTTGCTGGGCACCCACCTGGTGGTTCTTGCTGGGCACCCACCTTGTGGTTCTTGCTGGGCACCCACCTTGTGGTTCTTGCTGGGCACCCACCTGGTGGTTCTTGCTGGGCACCCACCTTGTGGTTCTTGATGGGCACCCACCTTGTGGTTCTTGCTGGGCACCCACCTTGTGGTTCTTGCTGGGCACCCACCTGGTGGTTCTTGCTGGGCACCCACCTGGTGGTTCTTGCTGGGCACCCACCTCGTGGCTCTTGATGGGTACCCACCTTGTGGTTCTTGCTGGGCACCCACCTTGTGGTTCTTGCTGGGCACCCACCTGGTGGTTCTTGCTGGGCACCCACCTTTTGGTTCTTGCTGCGCACCCACCTTGTGGTTCTTGCTGGGCACCCACCTGGTGGTTCAAGCTGGGCACCCACCTTGTGGTTCTTGCTGGGCACCCACCTGGTGGTTCTTACTGGGCACCCACCTTGTGGTTCTTGCTGGGCACCCACCTTGTGGTTCTTGCTGGGCACCCACCTTGTGGTTCTTGCTGGGCACCCACCTTGTGGTTCTTGCTGGGCACCCACCTGGTGGTTCACGCTGGGCACCCACCTGGTGGCTCTTACTGGGCACCCACCTGGTGGCACTTACTGGGCACCCACCTGGTGGCTCTTACTGGGCACCCACCTGGTGGCACTTACTGGGCACCCACCTGGTGGCTCTTACTGGGCACCCACCTGGTGGCTCTTACTGGGCACCCACCTGGTGGCTCTTACTGGGCACCCACCTGATGGCTCTTACTGGGCACCCACCTGGTGGCACTTACTGGGCACCCACCTGGTGGCTCTTACTGGGCACCCACCTGGTGGCTCTTACTGGGCACCCACCTCGTGGGTCTTGCTGGGCACCCACCTGGTGGTTCTTGCTGGGCACCCACCTCGTGGCTCTTGCTGGGCACCCATCTGGTGGTTCTTGCTGGGCACCCACCTTGTGGCTCTTGCTGGGCACCCACCTGGTGGCTCTTGCTGGGCACCCACCTCGTGGCTCTTGCTGGGCACCCACCTGGTGGTTCTTGCTGGGCACCCACCTGGTGGTTCTTGCTGGGCACCCACCTTGTGGCTCTTGCTGGGCACCCACCTGGTGGCTCTTGCTGGGCACCCACCTCGTGGCTCTTGCTGGGCACCCATCTGGTGGTTCTTGCTGGGCACCCACCTTGTGGCTCTTGCTGGGCACCCACCTGGTGGTTCTTGCTGGGCACCCACCTGGTGGCTCTTACTGGGCACACACCTGGTGGTTCTTACTGGGCACCCACCTGGTGGCTCTTGCTGGGCACCCACCTCGTGGCTCTTGCTGGGCACCAACCTGGTGGTTCTTACTGGCCACCCACCTGGTGGTTCTTACTGGACACCCACCTGGTGGTTCTTACTGGGCACCCACCTGGTGGCTCTTGCTGGGCACCCACCTGGTGGTTCTTACTGGGCACCCACCTGGTGGTTCTTGCTGGGCACCCACCTGGTGGTTCTTACTGGGCACCCACCTGGTGGCTATTACTGGGTACCCACCTGGTGGCTCTTGCTGGGCACCCACCTGGTGGCTCTTGCTGGGCACCCACCTGGTGGCTCTTGCTGGGCACCCACCTGGTGGCTCTTGCTGGGCACCCACCTGGTGGCTCTTGCTGGGCACCCACCTGGTGGCTCTTGCTGGGCACCCACCTGGTGGCTCTTGCTGGGCACCCACCTGGTGGCTCTTGCTGGGCACCCACCTGGTGGCTCTTGCTGGGCACCCACCTGGTGGCTCTTGCTGGGCACTCACCTGGTGGTTCTTGCTGGGCACCCACCTGGTGGCTCTTGCTGGGCACCCACCTGGTGGTTCACGCTGGGCACCCACCTTGTGGTTCACGCTGGGCACCCACCTGGTGGTTCACACTGGGCACCCACCTGGTGGTTCACATGCTATTTACACTAAGATTATTGTTACTAAGTATGCGACATACTTAGATCATATATTTCGTCATCAGAACAATGAAAGTGTTGTGTGGGCCAAGACGAACATTGTACGTGGTGAAAAACAAAGCCAGATTTGTTGCTTTGTTGAAGAGTGAGGCTTCAGAAAGGCTTTTGTGCTAGGCTCTGGATACAAGAAAGTGGTAAACTATATTGAGGAGCCCAGACTATCCCTGAAGCGCTCTTGTTGGAGTCATATGGCTTGGAAATGCCAGGTTGACACCAGATGTCGGTACTGTGGAAAGAAACACGACTCGCGAAAGTCATGTTTCTTTCTTGAATCTCTTACCTACCTTGAGGTGCTTCCGGGGCTTAGCCTCCCCGCAGGTCCCCACTGTCTATACTTTTCTATCCTGACTCTATCTATACTTTTCTATCTTGACTCTGTCCTGTAGAGTCATGTTAGAAAAAAGGAGAACAAGTCTTGCCATCTTGCTGCAATTGCCGAGACCCCCACAATGCTGGTTCCTCTTTATGTCCCATGAAGCCCTATGTGAGAGAGTCCATGCCGGTACCCATAAGCAGGATAAACAAAGCTTCAAAGGAAGGCAAGATCTTGTAATAGGAACAGGAAGAAACAGTGGACAGACAACGATTGCTCCCGTGACCAACGTTTGGGAGAAGAGAAGAACGACGATTAATGGGCTTCGTTTTCTACTGCCTTGTGGCAGTAGAAAACAAAGCCCAAAACGTGTACCTTGGTGGTGATGAGGTGCAGGGCAGCGTTGTGGACTCTGTGGTCGGTGCACTGATCTTGGAATACCTCAAAAAGTTGGACAAGTTGATTGGAGCTCAAGAGAAATTCGCTATGGAAAACAAATGAGATGTATTGGGGAGTGAAACAGATGGAGAAGAAAGTATGGAAGAGGATGGCGTATCATGGATGGAAGAGTGTCTCAGGTTTTCAAATCCTCCCCAAAGCACCAATTGATTTTCGCATTGATAACTCATCTTAGTGTGATTTCCTTGTATAAATAATAATTTTAAATGAGGTTCAAGGATACGAACAAACCTCTGTATCACTGAAGCCTTCCGGTGCACTTCTCACTGTCGCAAAGTCATCGAGGAGGGGGTTTAACCCAGCTGATGTGATGAGAGGAGGGGGTTGCGGTTGGGGAGGTGAGAAGGGCGGTTGGGTGGGGGTTGCTGGTGGTTGGTTGGGCGTGAGCATGGCCTGCACTCCGGGGCCTGCACTCATTTCTACACATGAGCAAGGTATTGGGGTGTTTTGATGGCCAATTGTTAATGTCATGCTAGATGGTAATGCTGTGTAATGTCATGTGCGAGGAATATTGCACGGCCTCCAACCTTATCAATTGCAGCATATTTCAGTGTTGGATTGGTTACTGGCAGAGCAGCATCATGACTATTGGCCGATTCTAGAGTTACACCTGAGACAGATTCTTAACACGAAAGTGTGGTGTTGAGAAGCCTAGCCAGCTCGGCCATCATCTTGGCCACACCCGCTGGACGTGTGTGCTCCGGGAAGGTGGCCACACACGCTGGACTTGTGTGCTCCGGGAAGGTGGCCACACGCGCTGGACTTGTGTGCTCCGGGAAGGTGGCCACACGCGCTGGACTTGTGTGCTCCGGGAAGGTGGCCACACGTGCTGGACTTGTGTGCTCTGGGAAGGTGGCCACACCCGCTAGACTTGTGTGCTCCTGGAAGGTGGCCACACGTGGTGGACTTGTGTGCTCCGGGAAGGTGGCCACACCCGCTGGACTTGTGTGCTCCGGGAAGGTGGCCACACCCGCTGGACTTGTATGCTCCGGGAAGGTGGCCACACCCGCTGGACTTGTGTGGTCCGGGAAGGTGGCCACACCCGCTGGACTTGTGTGATCTGGGAAGGTGGCCACACCCGCTGGACTTGTGTGCTCCGGGAAGGTGGCCACACCCGCTGGACTTGTGTGATCTGGGAAGGTGGCCACACCCGCTGGACTTGTGTGGTCCGGGAAGGTGGCCACACGCTGGACTTGTGTGCTCCGGGAAGGTGGCCACACCCGCTGGACTTGTGTGATCTGGGAAGGTGGCCACACCCGCTGGACTTGTGTGCTCCTGGAAGGTGGCCACACGCTGGACTTGTGTGCTCCTGGAAGGTGGCCACACGCTGGACTTGTGTGCTCTGGGAAGGTGGCCACACCCGCTGGACTTGTGTGCTCTGGGAAGGTGGCCACACCCGCTGGACTTGTGTGCTCCTGGAAGGTGGCCACACCCGCTGGACTTGTGTGCTCTGGGAAGGTGGCCACACGCTGGACTTGTGTGGTCCTGGAAGGTTGCCACACGCTGGACTTGTGTGCTCCTGGAAGGTGGCCACACGCTGGACTTGTGTGCTCCTGGAAGGTGGCCACACCCGATGGACTTGTGTGGTCCGGGAAGGTGGCCACACGTGCTGGACTTGTGTGCTCCGGGAAGGTGGCCACACCCGCTGGACTTGTGTGCTCCGGGAAGGTGACCACACCCGCTGGACTTGTGTGCTCCTGGAAGGTGGCCACACGCTGGACTTGTGTGCTCCTGGAAGGTGGCCACACCCGATGGACTTGTGTGGTCCGGGAAGGTGGCCACACGTGCTGGACTTGTGTGCTTCGGGAAGGTGGCCACACCCGCTGGACTTGTGTGATCTGGGAAGGTGGCCACACCCGCTGGACTTGTGTGCTCCGGGAAGGTGGCCACACCCGCTGGACTTGTGTGATCCGGGAAGGTGGCCACACCCGCTGGACTTGTGTGATCTGGGAAGGTGGCCACACCCGCTGGACTTGTGTGCTCCGGGAAGGTGGCCACACCCGCTGGACTTGTGTGATCTGGGAAGGTGGCCACACCCGCTGGACTTGTGTGCTCCGGGAAGGTGGCCACACCCGCTGGACTTGTGTGCTCCGGGAAGGTGGCCACACGCGTTGTTCCGGGCGTCCACAGCAGTGTCTGGTTACCGAGAACCGGACCTTCAAGGGCAGTAATCGTGCTCTTCTTATCTTGTATTACTTATTACCCTCTGTTATTGTCTTTCGTTCTTCATTATTCTCTCCTTCTGATGATGTGATGTGCAATCTAAGAACGGGGTCCTCCCCCCTCCCCAAGGTGGACCTTCCGACCCTCCCCAGGAGGCAACCCCACAACAGCTCCTTATCTCCTTGGTACCTACATACTGGTGGGTGAACAGAGGCATTAGTTATAAGGAAACGTGCTTAACAATTTCTTTTTCGTCCTCAACTCACAATCGGTTCCCGATTGTGAGTTGAGAACTAAGCCAACTGATACGATAAATATTGCATTTGTTATGCAATGTAATATAACAACAAAGAAATGTTTTTGTTGTATATTTCGAGTATAAAGGATGAAATTTGGTTTCCATGACAATAATAGGAAAATATCTCTCCACCTAACCTGGAAGACGCCTTTGTACCCCATAGCCAATAAAAACAAGCCTCTCTCGAGACTGACCAATCAGAATCAAGTGTGTAACCAGGCTCTGGCTCCCAACCAATAAGAACACACTAGGAAAATATTGTGCTGAGGTAATGTTGTCTTGCTTGTGTGGTTGAATATATTTCATTTTGTTTCGTGTAACAACGCCAAATATCAGCGCTTCGAATATGATTTATAATGTTCCTTTGACTCAATTGGCATTTTAATTTCCATCAACATTCCGAACAATATGGTTTTGACCTCTGTACTAACCAATGTGTACTGTTCTCACGTATGTGTACTCAGTTCTGCATTTTTGTGTGAATAAGCTCGGGTTCTTGCTTGTGCTTGGAGACCATCTGTGGTGCAGTGTGAAGATGTTAGTAACAATAGTTGTGGTGCAGTGGTATCACTGGTCCCTTGAGGTGTATCACTGGTCCCTTGAGGTGTATCGCTGGTCCCTTGAGGTGTATCGCTGGTCCCTTGAGGTGTATCGCTGGCCCCTTGAGGTGTATCGCTGGTCCCTTGAGGTGTATCGCTGGCCCCTTGAGGTGTATCACTGGCCCCTTGAGGTGTATCACTGGCCCCTTGAGGTATATCACTGGCCCCTTGAGGTATATCACTGGCCCCTTGAGGTGTATCACTGGCCCCTTGAGGTGTATCACTGGCCCCTTGAGGTGTATCACTGGCTCCTTGAGGTGTATCACTGGTCCCTTGAGGTGCATCACTGGCCCCTTGAGGTGTATCACTGGCCCCTTGAGGTGTATCACTGGCCCCTTGAGGTTGTATCACTGGTCCTTGAGGTATATCACTGGCCCCTTGAGGTGTATCACTGGTCCCTTGAGGTGTATCACTGGGCCCCTTGAGGTGTATCACTGGTCCCTTGAGGTGTATCACTGGCCCCTTGAGGTGTATCACTGGTCCCTTGAGGTGTATCACTGGCCCCTTGAGGTGTATCACTGGCTCCTTGAGGTGTATCACTGGCCCCTTGAGTGTATCCTGGTCCCTGAGGTGTATCACTGGCCCCTTGAGGTGTATCACTGGCTCCTTGAGTGTATCACTGGTCCCCTTGAGGTGTATCACTGGCCCCTTGAGGTGTATCACTGGTCCCTTGAGGTGTATCACTGGCCCCTTGACGTGTATCACTGGCCCCTTGAGGTATATCACTGGCCCCTGACGTGTATCACTGGCCCCTTGAGGTGTATCACTGGTCCCTGGAGGTGTATCACTGGCTCCTTGAGGTGTATCACTGGTCCCTTGAGGTGTATCACTGGCCCCTTGAGGTGTATCACTGGTCCCTTGAGGTGTATCACTGGCCCTTGACGTGTATCACTGGCCCCTTGAGGTGTATCACTGGTCCCTTGAGGGTATCACTGGCCCCTTGACGTGTATCACTGGCCCTTGACGTGTATCACTGGCCCCTTGAGTGTATCACTGGCCCCTTGAGGTGTATCACTGGCCCCTTGAGGTGTATCACTGGCCCCTTGAGGTGTATCACTGGCCCCTTGACGTGTATCACTGGCCCCTTGACGTGTATCACTGGCCCCTTGAGGTGTATCACTGGCCCCTTGACGTGTATCACTGGCCCCTTGACGTGTATCACTGGCCCTTGAGGTGTATCACTGGCCCCTTGAGGTGTATCACTGGCCCCTTGAGTGTATCACTGGCCCCTTGAGGTGTATCACTGGCCCTTGAGGTATCACTGGCCCCTTGACGTGTATCACTGGCCCCTTGACGTGTATCACTGGCCCCTTGAGGTATATCACTGGCCCCTTGACGTGTATCACTGGCCCCTTGACGTGTATCACTGGTCCCTTGACGTGTATCACTGGCCCTTGAGGTGTATCACTGGCCCCTTGACGTGTATCACTGGCCCCTTGACGTGTATCACTGGCCCCTTGACGTGTATCACTGGTCCCTTGAGGTGTATCACTGGTCCCTTGAGGTGTTTGCTTCTACCTCTTCAGAATTCAGCGCGTGTCGTCCACTGCTCACTCTGGCACACAAGGTTCCCTCTGCTAGTTCTCGGTTCATATGAATGTTCAGTTTGCTTGTGTTATCCGTCGCTCTCCGCCTACACCTTTCCTCCTGAATTTTTGTTCTCGTTGTCGCTCTTATCAATGTTCCAAAGCGTCTTGTACGTTTAGGTCAAGTCGTTTCTAAGTCGTGATTTCTCCGGAGATGTGACGCTTTACTCTCATGCTCTGTCCTCATAGTTCAACACCTGTAGTTAAGGGACTAGACTCGAGGCAAATTCAAAGATTCGGTCAAGTTTTTGGTACGCTTTCTATTGTTAGGGTCAGGAAGCCTGTAAGGCTATCGAGGTTCCACTTTGCAACCCACAACAGGCACCTAACTCAAGTGCACTTATTTATTGTTAGGTGAACAGAGGTATCAGCTGTAAAGAAACGAAACTTAACCAGCTGGCTTCCTTTGCCTGGTAATCGGTTTTGGGGCTGTTGTTGTTGTTGTTAAAGATTCGTTACCTGGAACAAGAAGTTCCAAGTAGCACGGGCTATGGTGAGCCCGTAGTGGATGTTTTGGTTTTGGGGCGAATTGGTTGTGAAGCTTCTGCGTTAACCACTGCTCTTAATAAGGAGAGAGAGATCAATACTAGCACTGTACTTTCTAACACTTTCTGCCTGAAACGCTATACGTGCTAGTGGCTTTGCAAGAATGTAAAAACAAATGCTATGTACTTTCATAAACCAATGTACCTTCTTGTATAAATAAATAAATAAATAATAACACTAACCGAATATATGGGGTGTAAAAGTATCTTCAAGTCTTTCCGATGTCTGTTCTCACGCTCACCAGCTTTGCACATGAAGGTGAAGTTGTCGGTATTGGGTGTGTCTCATTAGGTGTATATATATATATNTATTTGTAATCTTCTTTGATCCCAATATTTGAGAAATTGTGCTCCATGTTTTCTTAATGTTGCCCTTTGTGTGGGTAAATTTATCTTCGTAGTATTAATTTTGGCTTCCTAATTATTTTAGATAGCATGATGAGTAATTCTTTGAAAATTCTTTGGAGACGATTCCTAACCTATTCTTCATCTCAAGGCCATGTTTTTTATTGATGGATTTAAGTATCCCCTTTGTAAGCCAAGGATTCTTTAGCCTTTTGGTTGTGACCTGTTTCGTTAGCATAGGACAGTGGGTGTTAAAAGACTGAGAGTTTTTTGAAGAAATGATTGCACTGTTAGGTTGATGTCCCTACGTTCCTTAATTCGGATTCCCAGATGATATTAGCAGCAGCAGCTATAAAATTGCCTATAGCAGTTTCATTGTGCAGCCTAGAGCTTATCTCCCTTGCCTCTAGAGGTGGTGTTAATGTTGGTTAGGAGAAATGTGGGGGTAACGGTCTGTAGTGCTATCGAGGATTATCCCTGAAGTAAGTGGAGAGGTTATGTTGGTCCAGATGTGATCAAGAGCCGTGGCAGTATGTCAGTGATTCTAAAACTAATATTTATCAAGGGAACCCATACACGTAACCGCCTAAGCCTAACTTTGCACTACACCTAGTATACAATATTCAATGTATATTTGAACAGTTGACAGCAAATTCTCCTTTATTATACTTACTGAAACGTGGTTAAAAGAGGATTCAACGCAACTCTTTAACATACCAAACTACTTGTCAGTCCACAACTGTCGACCAATTCAGAGAGGTGGTGGTACTGCTCTTTACTACCACCAAGAACTGACATGCTTAAAAGTAATTAGAACTAGAGAGTTCTGTGGAGAGTATCTTTGTCCGTTTCAGAGTCAAAGGTGCCGAGGCTGTCCTGATCGACTGTGGGAGTAGTTTACTGAATTCCTAACACTGATATTGCTGAATTCAACTCTAACCTTAGAAATCAAATACTAGCAAACAGACTTAACAAAAACCAACTAACAATTTCAGTGGATTTTTAATTTTGACCTCTGCCAGCCTGATAACCCCCATGCTGCTAGTTCCTCAACTATATGAATGCCTGCTTGCTCATACCCTCAATCACCAAACCTACTAGACTTACTGATACGACTGCCGCTACTCTTGACCACATCTGGACTAACATAACCTCTCCACTTACTTCAGAAATAATCACTGACAGGACCACAGACCATTACCCTACATTTCTCCTAACCAACATTAATAAACCACCTCTAGAAACAATGAAAATAAAATTTAGGCTGCACAATGAAACTTCTATAAGCAATCTTATTGCTGCTGCTGTTAATATCAACTGGGAGACTGAATTAGGTAACCTCTGAGCTTCTATAATACCCAATGTCCAATGCTAGCGAAACAAGTCAAAACTAAAAGGTTAAACAATCCATTGCTTACTAAGGGTATACTTAAATCTATTAATCAAAAACATGACCACGAGAAGTATAGGTTAGGGGTCATCCCCAAAGAAGTTTCTAGGAGTAATCTTCAATGCTATCCTAAATAATTAGGAGAGCCAAAACAAAATACTAATAAAATAAATTTGACCAAATTAAGGGCAACATTAAGAAAACATGAAACACTATTTCCCAAATATTAGATCAAAGAAGAGCTTGAATATGAAACCAATACTCTTATCCGATGATTGCTATTAAATTCAATAGTTTCTTCTCGTCCATTGGCACATCCCTTGCAAATGATATCCCATCCTCCCTAACTAATGTTAAGAACTATCTTACAGGAAACTATCCAGAGTCTCTGTACCTAACTCCCACTAATTCCTCTGATGTTAATGAGATAATCCTTTCTCTTAAAACCAAGTCAAGTGCCCTTGCTGAAATATCAACTCAAATCTCAAATTCAAATTCAAATTCAAATTTTTATTCAGGTAAAAGTACATACATACATAGATGAAGAGTTACAAACATAATGTTGGATTTATAGATAGAGCTAGTACATACAATACCTAAAGCCACTAATATGCATAGCGTTTCGGGCAGGGTGTGGGAGGAAAAGACAATTAGACTACAGAAAAGCCTCCAGATTTTTAGCTTATACCATTGCTCTACAATAAATCACTTAAACTCCAATCGCTTCCGGATATTCTTAAAAAAAAGCCCAGTCTATAAATGTGATGATCTCACTGATGTCAACAATTACAGACCTATATCAATTCTGCCAACCTTGTCAAAAATATTTGAAAATCTAATCTACAACCAGCTTTACTCTTATCTAGCCAAACACAATATACTTAGCTCTTGCCAATATGGCTTCAGACCCAAAAAATCATTAATGATGCACTTATTAGAATGATTAACTCGATACATGCAGCTCTTGATAAATAGGAGTTCCCTGTTGGGCTATTTGTTGACCTGCGTTAGGCTTTTGACACTGTTAACCACCACAATCTTCCTAAATTACATCATTATGGAGTCAGAAGTCACTCCCTCCAACACCTTCAGTCTTACCTTACTGACAGGCTCCAGTATGTTTCCGCGAATGATTCCATTTCTCCCACCCTACCAATCAACCTTTATTTATTTATTTATTTATTTATTATTTATTTATTTATTTATTTATTTATATACAAGAACGTACATTAGTGGGGGGGGGGGTTAAGAGAGTACATAGTAATGATGATGATTTTACATTCTTGTAAAGCCACTAGCACGCATAGCGTTTCGGGCAAGTCCTTAATCTAACAGATAATTTTAAGTAGATAATTTCCAGTAAAATTGACAAAATTTTTTTACAGGTACATTGAAATAAATTTTTGACACAATAAACGAAGATTAGATTAGTACACAATAACAATACACTATAATGACACGGATTACTAGGTACATTAGAGTAAAATTTCAGGGCTATCAATTGCTTCATTGTAGCACAATTTGAGGATCATTTCAACTAATAATGCAGTAGAATATGCACTCAATATAACAACCATGATATCAGATGATATCAAAGAATACAATGGTAAAGTTACATGGCTTAGGTACATATATATATATTGGGAGATTGGGTAGCACTAGATACAGTGCGAGTTAAAGCAACAAGGCAGGAAACTATGAAGATGAAATTAGGTACTTTTTGTTTTTGTTTTTGATTAAGGCAAAAGTTGGACAACTTTTCAATTCGTTAGGGAGTGAGTGGCATAGACTAGATCCCTTAATTTGCATAGAGTGTTTATACATATTAAGTTTGACTCTGGGGATGTCAAAGAGATATTTATGTCTGGTGTGGTGATCATGTGTTTTATTACAACTGTCCAGGAAGAGTTTCAGAGCAGGGGTTTGCACTTAAGAAAAGGGTTTTGTAAATGTAATTGGCACAAGAGAAAGTGTGGAGTGAATTTATGTTTAGCATGTTTAGGGATTTAAACAGGGAAGCTGTGTGTTGTCTGAAAGCAGAGTTTGTTATTGTTCTGATAGCAGATTTTTGCTGGGTCTCGGCAACACATGAAATTTCAAGCTAAACGTTCTAATATGCTACGCTCACCTGAGGTCTATAGAGGAAGAGTGAAATCTGATTATGTATTTTGGTTCTACAAGGTAGCTAACTCCACCAAAATATTAAATATGTACCCAACTCAATTAATGATTTATCAACCAATTATTCCATGGGATAACTGGGATCTATCAGTTGATTTTGTAAATGCGCCTAAGAAAGATAGTGTGCACTCTACATTATTAAAACACTTGACACTAAAAACATCACTGAGAGTACTCAGAGTATGGGTAACGATGTGTATCAGTGCTATACCGACGGCTCTGTAGAAGAGGGTGGACGATGTACCGGATGTGCATGCAATATATTTGAACAATTTTCTCTCGTACATACAGCAATGAAGCGCGTCAATGACTGGGCAAGTACAACTCAAACCGAACTTGCAGGCATATACCTTCCCACTGAATTTTTAAAAGACAAAGGCAGTGGATTTATACTGTGACTCGCAGAGTGCACTCCTGGCATTGAACGCACATAGTAGTGACACCCAGAAAATAGTTAGTGATATTCGAATGAATGTTTTAGCTGCTAAAGAAAACAGATTTGAAAATATATTCCTATGGATATCATCACATGTTGGCATCTCAAGGCATGACACTGTTGATATGCTTGCAAAGACAGCCTGTAGAAAACCAGTAGTAGAAATTGATATGGGTGTTTCATTAGCAGAGACAAAGAGAATACTTAACAAATATCTAATGAAAATCTCACCGACCTAACAAATTCACAAAGACCGAAAAGTTGTATCATTAAACAATATGATAAATATCGCGAGGAGAAATTCATATATGGAACAAATAGAGCAAGAACTTGGCAATGTGATGTTATAGTGGCCAGAATACGCCTGGGATATAGACGTATCTGTCAGCTTTCTCAAAACCCAAATGTAGAATATACAATGTGTCAACTTTGTGGAAGAGAAAACATGCACTCCCTTGAATATTATATTGCAAATGGTAATAGAATTGCCACCTAGAGTGCTACTACCCTCACTAGCATCACGAAGCTTCTCCGAAGCCCAATCGGGGTTCCACACAATTCCCCCCCCCTTATGCACCGAATCCTCATCACGGTTCTTGTTGATTTGTTTATTTGATATATCACGCTATTGTTATTTCTGTGTGTATTGAAGTAAGGGCGTAGTGGTAGAACATTTGGTTGACAGAGCCCGAGTGCACGAGGGGGAATTGTGTGGAACCCTGATCGGGCTTCGGAGAAGCTTCGTGATGCTAGTGAGGGCAGTAGCACTCTAGGTTGCGATTCTTTTTACTATGTCGTAGGTCAGTTGACTAAGGAGCTTCTGGGAACATCCCGTACGCTGGTTCGAACCCTCATCACGACCCTTGTGGATTTGTTCATTTGATATATCATGCTATTGGGATTTTTGTGTGTATGGTATGATGTCTAAGAACCGCAGTCCGCCATGGGCTGCCTTTGAAAAACATTCGAGAGAATGGTTCTAAACCTTCTCCTCCATAAAATAAGAACCATTCTATCCACTCAGATATATGGTTTCATGCATGAAAAGGAGTGTGCATCATTGCATCACCACCTTTCTTACCCTGCACACTGAGAAGTCATATACCACCTTCCTAGATCTCAAGTCTGCCTTTGATATTACAAACCGACATGTTATCTTGAGTGAGTTTGCGAGAATGAATATTGGTGGTCGGCTTCTTTCTTGGATCAGGGGTTACTTATCCAACAGGAGTCATCTGTATTTTTCCAGGGGCACAGGAGTGTAACAAGAGACTTTGAACTAGGTACCCCATAGGGAGGTGCTCTCAGTCCTACCTTATTTAATATCTTAATAAACACGCTCTTAAACTTTGTACCGAGCAAACCCAACGTCCACATCATTAGCTATGCTGATGATATTGTAGCGAGTAATCCTTATACTCGCTCCATTATCTCATTATCTTAATGCATTACTAATCACACAAGCTACAATCCTTTCCCCAATTACAGGTAATACTCTTCTCACCTTGTTGGAGGGAGCTGAGGTGTAATCACCATATAACCCAGCGATGTGAGAACAGCAAACCAGTACAATCTCCAGTCAAGAATGTAGTTCTCGGCGTGGGCAGTTCTAATTGACCCAAGACGCTACAGCTTCGACACAGAGCAGACAGCAGACTACGACCGCATCCAGCTACAACGCTCTCGCTCCCCGAGTTCAGACACTCGCAATTCCCAATCGAGCAGCCACGCTCTCCCGCATAGAGCTCCACAACTCCGGCCTCACTCAGCTCTCTGCTCTGCTCCAGGCTTCGTCTCAACGTCTACGACACTGCTGTATCCAGGACTACTAAATAAATATGAAACTCACTAAACACTGTGTATCTAATCAACCCAACAACGTAACATAATCGTACGTTACAATATAATGATACACACCACTGGGTACGCTAACACGCAGAACACTCTGTATTAGACTCATGTCAGGACCTAGGTTTAGTCATCAAAGCAGAGAAAACAAAGATACTAAATCGACGCCCACCCAGGCACAGAGGAACTGTTCGCAAGATGCAACTGTATGATGGCTCCCAGCTTATTATTATTTATTTATTATATTATATTATTTATTTATTTATTTATTTATTTATTTATTTATTTATACAAGAAGTTATTGGATTTATGAGAGTACATAGCATGATGTGTTTACATTCTTGTAACGCCATAAGTATTCACGGCGTTCGGGCAGGTCGGAACATCCCGTGTGAAAGCTGACTGTAAACAGATTCAAATACCTTGGCCTTGAGATGCCACTGTACGGTCCTGTTGTATTCAGACTTTGTCGTCAGTATAAAGAGATGCTCCGAGTTCTCAAGGCTGTTGAGGTTATCACTCAGGCTATGGTGCCAATGTCAGAATTATGGAAATGATGTACCTTGCATACATCAGATCTTTAGTGGTTTATGCTGCACCTTTGCTTGCTTTGAGGCCAAAAGAAACCTTGGAGGGCTTGAACAATTGCAGAACGAAGCCTTGAGAATAATCCTTGGGTGCCCTCGAACCAAAGATACTTAACAAGAAGGAACTTAATATTTCGAGCGTCCGTTGATCGTGTTACTAAAATTAACTGTCAGATTGCTGTAAAAATGCTTAGCCTAGCTCATCCTAACCCTTTCACAGAAGCCCTCCAGATTTTCTTTATTAAAGGTCA
>WNGS01165751.1:36154403-36166186 GCA_020271785.1 Procambarus virginalis | reverse complement strand
TGTCCATTTATTTCTGGTGTGTGCTCATGGGTTCTGTTCAACCTCTATGAAGCTTTTGAGTCAGGATTGGCATTACAGTTCAGCGTTTTATATATAAATAATAAATAATAAATAAATAAATAAATAATTAATAATAATATGTTTATTCAGGTAAGGTATATACATACAAGTGAGTTACATTAATGGATCGAATATAGATAGAGCTAGTACATACAATGCCTAAGCCACTATTACGCAATGCGTTTCGGGCAGAAGAACATTAATATCTAGAACTTAATACTAATTGAGCATAAAGAATAAAATGTGTTGAGAACAAATACAAATAAAGATAAAAAAAGGGGGAACATGACTGAAAGCAGCACAAATACAAAAGGTTGACAAACAGTTGATTAAAAAAAAAAAATAACAGACATGGGTGACAATAGAGGGGTAAGGTAGGTTACAGGGAATTTATTAGGTAGTGTTTAGTTTTAATCTTAAACTGGTTGAGAGAGGTACAGTCTTTAACATGGTTGGGGAGGTCATTCCACATTCTGGGTCCCTTGATTTGTAGAGCATTTCTAGTTTGATTAAGCCGTACTCTTGGAATATCAAAACTGTATTTATTTCTGGTGTGGTGCTCATGGGTTCTGTTACAACCTTCAATGAAGCTTTTGAGTTCAGGATTGGCATTACAGTTCAGCGTTTTATATATGTATGATACACATGAGAGAATGTGCAGTGACTTAATATCTAACATATTCAGAGATTTGAGTAGGGGTACCGAGTGATGTCTGGGGCCAGAGTTGGATATTGTCCTAATAGCAGCTTTGTGTTGAGTAATTAGAGGACGTAAATGATTTTGGGTAGTAGAACCCCAAGCACAAATACCATAGTTGAGATATGGATAGATGAGGGAGTAATAGAGAGTCACCAGGGCAGGTCGGGGTACATAATATCTGATCTTAGAGAGAATGCCAACAGTTTTTGAAACTTTTTTTGATATATTTAGAATGTGTCCCTGGAAATTCAGCTTGTGGTCAATGAGAACGCCAAGGAACTTACCATCTAATTTGTTACAAATTTGGGTATTGTTAATTTTGAGATTTATTTGATTAGAGGATTTATTGCCAAACAGAATATAGAAAGTTTTGTCAATGTTAAGGGTGAGTTTGTTGGCAGTTAGCCAAAGATGGACTTTATTTAGCTCAGTATTTACTGTGGCATTTAGAGCAAGGGGGTCAGGACTGGAGTAAATGAAGGTTGTGTCGTCAGCAAAAAGAATTGGTTTGAGGTGTTGGGAGGCATTTGGAAGGTCATTAATGTAGATGAGAAAGAGGAGAGGGCCAAGTATGCTGCCCTGAGGAACACCAATGTTGATGGGTAGGGTGGGAGAAATTGAATTATTCACAGAAACATACTGGAGCCTGTCAGTAAGGTAAGATTTGAGGTATTGCAGGGAGTGTCCTCTGACTCCATAATGATGTAATTTAAGAAGAAGGTTTTGGTGGTTGACAGTGTCAAAAGCCTTACGCAGGTCCACAAATAACCCAACAGGGAACTCATTTTTATCAAGAGCTGCATGAATCAAGTTAATCATACTAATAAGTGCATCGTTAGTGCTTTTTTGGGTCTGAAGCCATATTGACAAGAGCTAAGTATATTGTGTTTGGCTAGATAAGAGTAAAGCTGCTTGTAGATTAGCTTTTCAAATATTTTTGACAAGTTAGGCAGGATTGATATAGGTCTGTAGTTGTTAACATCTGTGAGATCACCACATTTGTGGAGGGGTTACTCTCGCTTTCATTAGAATATCTGGAAAGGTTTGGAGTTCAAGTGACTTGTTGAAGAGCAATGCAATAGCAGGGGCTAAAGATCTGGAGGCTTTTTTGTAAATTAAAGTTGGTATCTCATCAAGGGCACTAGACTTGGTTTTAAGGGAAAGGATTATCTCATTGACGTCAGTGGAATTAGTAGGCTTTAGGTACAGAGACTGTGGATAGTTACCTGTAAGATAGTCCTTAACATCAGTACTGGAAGTTGGAATATCATTTGCAAGGGATGACCCAATGGAAGAGAAGAACCTATTAAACTCAATAGCAGAATCAGAGGCTGAAAGCTGACCATCGTTACTGGACAGGAGTGTTGGTTTGTTATTAAAAATCTTCTTTGATCCCAATATTTGTGAGATTGTGCTCCAAGTTTTTTTTAATGTTGCTCTTTATTTGGGTAAATCTATCTTCGTAGAATTTAGTTTTGGCTCGTCTAATTATTTTAGATAGCAATAACGAGTAATTCTTTGAAAATTCTTTGGAGACGGTTCCTAACCTATACTTCTTCTCAAGGTCATGTTTTTTATTAATGGATTTAAGTATTCCCTTTGTAAGCCAAGGATTGTTAAGCCTTTTGGTTGTGACTTGTTTTGAAAGCCTAGGACAGTGGGTGTTATAAAGGTTAAGAGTCTTTTGAAGAAAAGATTGCACTGCTAGGTTGATGTCCCCTATGTTACCTAACTCGGATTCCCAGTTGACATTATCAGCAGCAGTTATAAAATTGTCTATAGCAGTTTCATTGTGCAGCCTAAAGCTTAATTCCCTTGACTCAAGAGGTGGTTTGATAATGTTAGTTGAGAGAAATGTGGGGTAATGGTCTGTAGTCCTATCGGTGATTATACCTGAAGTAACCGGAGAGGTTATGTTGGTCCAAATGTGATCAAGAGTCGTGGCCGTACTATCAGTGATTCTAGTAGGTCTAGTGATTAAGGGTATAAGGAAGCAGGAATTCATACAGTTGAGGAAGCTAACAGCAGTAGGGTGTTAGGCTCGCAGAGGTCAATATTAAAGTCCCCTGCGATAATTAGATGGTTTTTGTTCAGTCTGTTATCGAGTATTAGATTTCTAAGGTTTGAGTTGAATTCGGACACATCAGTGTTAGGAATTCTATAGACTGCACCCACAGACAGGACAGACTCGGCACTAGTAATTATATAAACTAATAATTACATAAACTTAGTAATTATATAAACTAGTTCAATCAATTATATAAACTAGTTCAATCAATTATATAAACTAGTTCAATCAATTATATAAACTAGTTCAATCAATTATATAAACTTAGTAATTATATAAACTAGTTCAATCAAGTGAATAGGCCACATAACACTTAACGGAGGCCGACTGGGCAAAGAATTAGCTGCGGACAGCGGGACACTTGGGGACCGGCGCTGCACCCCCACCGCAGGTCAGCTGGCCTGACCCCCCCCCTTCCCCGAAGGGTGAGGCCCACTGGCCGCGAGGCGGCCTCAAAGTGACAGAGTTAGTTTTAGTTTAGTTCATTTATTATGCACCCCATACCCATCTTGTGGGCGGTAGTGGAAAGGGTTACAGAGGCACATAATGGGCTCAGGGCAGAGCAACAACATCCCGCCTGACGTAGGATGCACAAGGTCGACCCCGTGTCGGTCGGAGTCGCTGCTGCGAGCCTCACGGATGTGGAGGGGAGGTGGCAGAGCGGGAGTATAGGCTGCTATAAGGAGGAACATGCTAGCTCGCTACCGTGGCCGCGTAACCGTGCCCGTATGCCCGGAGAGGCCGTTAAAAAACAGTCAGGTGCCCCTGACTGAAAAAGGTACCAGTCCGGGTCTACAGGCAGATGCTGCTAACGGAGACAGCTTCCTTGGTGGGCTGATGGAGCACCATCTTGACAAGCCATGGGCGTAGAGAGGCGAGATAACCCGCCGACAGTGACCCTGGGAGGAGTACGTACTGCAGGGTTTGTATCCCATGTAGGGAGGCTTTCCACCATGGCAAATGACTGTCCGATCCCGTGTATATCCTCGTCGCTGGAGCCCGCCCTCACAGAGACCAGTCCTGGAAGGCTGGCCCCAGGGCGGGTGTGGGAAAGTGAACGCTGTCCACACAGAGGCCGACTCCCCAGGGTCGACCCCGTGTCGGTCGTTGTCGCTGTGGCGAGTCCCACGGATGTGGGGGGAGGAGGTGGCTTAGAGGCATGTGGGTCGCCACCCAGGATACCTCTCGTGGTGGCATGTGATCAGTGGTCCGTCTCTCGGGCCCCACCACGTGGTCCTCGATCATTCATGGTGTTCCTCGTGCACGTTCTACCGTGGATCTGGAAGTATTTAAGGCAGTAAGAGGGGGCAGAAGCTGGCATGCAGTGGTAACGTGTAAGGCAACGGCACGGTTGTGGTGGGCCCACACCAAACGCGTACTGGTATCAGCGAGGCTGCAAGAGTGGGGTTAACTGGATGCTGCACCTGTTGCGAGAGGCAGGAATGTTAGATTTGAATAAAGTCCCAAGCATAACTGAGTGGGGGGACTTAGAAGCCTGGCAAAGGTACTGCCAGATACAAAAGTCCTAACTCCTGGCACAAACGGACACCTCCACAGCCGGAACTAAGGGAAGTAGTGAAAAGACAGCGTCCAGTATTAGTTAAACGACCGTAAATGTAAACCCAGAAAGTAAATTGAACAGGCGTGAATGAGCGTAAAGCAAGAACCATGAGGCCCGTACTCCGCAAACGGTACATCCTAGCTGACTTTACGTAGTAGTATAGAGGCAAATAGCAGAGTAAACAACGTAAATGTAACCAGTGGTGAGTAACATAATTATGCAGCAAGACCAAGCGTAAAACACGGTAATAAATTCCTGAGGAAACGAACAGAATTGTAAAGCCAGAAAAATTAATGCAAGAAGCAATGGCTATAACACCACAACTAGCGCCTCCTCGCTGACTTACTTAATAACTTAAGAGGCAAGCAAGTGAAACGACAACTGTAATCACAGCAAAGTAAACGACATGCAACATGGGCAATACATCAATTACAGAATTAAACTGTGGTAGGCTAAATGTAACATTTAGGGCATAAATGATGAACGACATAACGTACCCAGTAGTTATTAACAAAACAAGCAAGAGCTAACGAATATACAGTAATAGATTTCAGAGGGAACTAAACATACATGCAGGGCCAGGAATCTTAAAACAAGAGACAGGGGCCCGCAACACTGCAACTAGAGCATCCTAGCTAACTCTGCTTATAGCGTTAATGGCAGAGCAAAAGTTAAGCAAACGCACTTGTAAATACAGCAAAATAAAATAAAACGTGCAGCATGTTTAGAACCATGGTAGAAATAAATTGCTGTAGGCCGGTGGAAATGCTAACCCAGGGAAACTGAAGCAAGAGGCGTGAGCCCAGTAACACAGCAACTGGCACATCCTGGCTGACCTGACGTAGTAGCTTCGAGGCAATGAGCTGAAATAACAACATAAATGTAATTAGTAGTAAGTCACATACATATGTAGCCAGAGCTAACCGTAGAATACTGATATAAATTTCCGGGGAAACTAATCAAAATGCAGGGCCAGGAAATCTTGGAGAAAGAGGCAAGGGCCCGTAACACCGCTACTAGCACATCCTTGCTGACCTTAGTTACTAGCTTAAGGCCAAGCTGAAGTTAAACAACCAAAATTGTAAACACAGCAAAGTAACATAAACATGCAAGATGAGCAATACATCCAATGTAGTATGAAATTGTGGTTAGCTAAATGTAAACATTTAGCCCAAAATGTTAAACTACCTATCTGTAACCGGTAGTAAGCAACATAAATGTGCAGCAAATACCAGGCGTAAAGTAAGGTAATAAATTTCTGAGAGACGGCGACGACGGATCCTGAACCTGTCGCACTTACCAATAGCTGAAACTTACCGCACCCCTGATGAATAATTATAAGGACCAGCTCAGCTGGAACACCGCCAGCTGAGCCTTCGGCCGCTTGATCATCGGCGGGGAACACATCCGCCAGGACATCACCTGCCGTGACAGGCCGTGAGCTGCCGTAGCATCGGTTGAGACAACATCAGCAGCCGGGTTCGGCCCCCAGGGGACGTGTTCAGCTGTAACACCATCAGCTGGCCCATCGGCCGCTAGACCATCGGCAGGGACCACATCAGCAACATCATAATCAGCCGCGGGTCGTGTCCCATGGCAGCTGCCGGATCGTCGTCTGGGACCACATCAGGCAGAACATCAGCGGGTGGGGGTGGCCCCTCACGGGACATACTCAGCTGGAACCCCACCAGCTGTGCCAGCGGCAGCTGGGACATCGGCAGCATAACATAATGGTTAATTATTACCTGTAAATAACTAAAGAACAAGTAAGTAATAAGAAGACTGCAACAGCACATCCCAGCTGACTCTACTTAATAACTTTACACAAGAGGCGAGGGCCTGTAGTACTTTAACTAGCGCATCCAAGCCGCCCTAGTTAATAACTTAAAGGCAGCTAAAGTTAAACAACCGGTCTGCAAAGACAGCAATAGTAACCTAGACATGCAACATGACAATGCACCAAACGTAGGATGTTTATAGTAGTAGTAGGCATCCATCAGTCTCAGGAGACTATGGAGTTGCACTCTGGTTGTCGGTCTGGAGTGGCCTCACCAGGGCGCAAAGCCAGAGTAGTTAATAACATAAGAGGCAAAGCTAAAGTTTAAACAACCTGACTGTAAAGACAGCAGAAGTAACATGGATATGCAACATGGGCAAGGTATCAAATGAAGTAAATAAAACGTGCTAGGCTAAACGTAAACATATAGCCCGCGCACTGATAACCACATAAATGTAACCATAGTAAGCAACATAACTGTGCAGCCAAGTCCAGGCATAAAGACTAATAAATTAATAAATTTTCGAGGGGCGTCGACGACCTAACCTGTACCTGTGGCGCCTACCGACAGCCGTACTTACCGTTCCGGTGACGGTACTTAATTAGCTGGGCGTGCGCGGCGGGAACAGCGCCGTCCGCGCCTTCAGCTGCTGGATCGTCAGTGGGGACCACATCCGCCAGGACAACAGCGAGCACAGTTTCGAGCACTGCTGTGTTGTCGGTGAGAGTGAGGCAGAGCCTCCAATCCAATCCAATGATACAGGAGAAGATGCCCATTGGGGCGAGCCTTGAAGTGGGGACAGCTAAAGAGAAGTCGGTGAGAGGAAATGCTGAAGTTGAAGAGAAAAGTGCCAGGGCTAAACCCAGCTGCGTGTCAAAGAATCGATGCTGTAGCAACCCATATCTGGCTTGGCTGGGAGACGGGTCTGGAAGGCAGCAGTGGCAGGTGTTTCTTTCGTCTTGGTGTGTGGAGTCTGTCTTCTACGTCGGGTACCACCATCTCAAAACGAGCAAAATTAGGTCCCCATCCCCCTAAAGAGGGGGAAGAGGGCAGCTGCCCTCAGTAGGTTTCTTTCTGCTTTCGTCTTTCTTCTATTTTTTCTTGCTTCTAGTAGTCATTTGATGTTTTTCCTTGAACTGGGCGTAGTCTTTTGGGAAAAGATCCTTAAACAGCGTGGTGTCGTCACATTCCAATAAGATTACTTCGTTCGGTACCTCGTAATTTCGGTTTGGATCGTTCAGCATGCATTCTGCATACCTCGTGTTGAATATTTTGCTGTTGACGCGTCTGAATTCGGGAGATCCTATTGGGTTTTTGTCACGTTCCTCGTAGAGTTTGGCAACTCTTGGAGATTTCACTGGCAATGCGGGTGTTGGTTGTGGTGCGATGGCCTCCGGTGCTGAGGGTGGTGATTGTGCTTCGATCTCAACATAGGCATTCGAGTCATCAGAAGACGTGGCGTAGCTTGCAGGCGAAGTTGGTGGCAGGATCGTTTCATCTGATGTAGTCTCTGTTATCACTGGAGCAATAGGGTCCGGGTTGACAGGCGTCACTGGTGCGGGGTCGAACTCTGGTGGAGAGGAGCCATTGGTAAACATGGCCTCTGGGATCACGAACGTTGGAAGGTTGTTCACCTTGTATAATTCATTAAGTATTCTGTACCGTTGTCTGAGATCTCCACCTGAGAGCTCCGTTGCGAAGTGTATCAGAGCTGCAACAGTGCTATCAGGGGTGGCTTGAGGTGACAAGAGTGAGGACGGCTGGCTGGCTTGGTGTGGAGGTGGCGTCTGAGGCTGTGGGTGGCTGGCGCGGGATTTGCTGGTCCAGTAGTTGGGTTGGCAGAGCCTCCCGATCCATCCCAATTTATAAGCTCCCAGACCTTCCCGCGCAGGTCGCGGAAGGCGCTGCGCAAATGTTTCTTTGTCCCCCTTTTCAGAAAAATCTCCGCTTTATGCAATCAGAGGTCATTTCTGGGTCCCTTGATTTGTAGAGCATTTCTAGTTTTATTAAGTCGTACTCTTGAAATATCAAAACTGTATTTGTTTCTGGTGTGGTGCTCATGGGTTCTGTTACAACCTTCAATGAAGCTTTTGAGGTCAGGATTGGCGTTACAGTTCAGCGTTTTATATATGTATAATACACATGACAGGAAGACTGACTTTGGGAAAACTAATTATGTCATAGTTATATAACCACTGAGGCACACCTCACTTCTTTCCTGGATGACTGTGGGATAACAGCTGAATAACCAGAACATAATTTGTAGTCTCACATACTACCTAAGTGTACTTAAGCTCTGCCTTTCCTTTCCAAAGGATTTTTATTTTTATTTTTATTGTTTGTTGTCATCTATGTTGTTTGACAGTGCTTGTAGTTTACCCTTAATTATTTGGTCTTAGTTAATCCCCTTGTCACTAAACCTAGGACTCTTTATTACCCTGTTATATTTAAAGTAACTTGGAATTTGTTTCTTAGTAATCATTTATTGGAATTAATTAATAGTATAATTGTTTATATAAACATCTTCCTCAGTATCATAATAAAATCTTCCACATGAATATACTCTCACCCTGTTTATTTTTACACTTAGATTTATATTAGAGTAAATGTCTAGATTTACTTAGATTTATATGTCATTTTTTGGAATTATCTATTTGAGCTCACTTTGTTTTCTTAGGTTCATACTAATTATAGGATTTTAATTAACCATTACTAAGCTAATTATCTTTGAGATCATTTTACTTTATGATTATTATTTTTTATTTTACATTTATATTGTCAGTCTTTACTGATTTTTTGTTTTTTCTTTTATCTAACTTCTGTGTCCTTCCTGGCTATATATTGGATCTTTATTTTACTTCTAACTTGTTAGTATTTCATGTGTATTTGCTTTTATTCTTGTGTTTGTTATATCGTGTATCTTGTATCGTGATCCCTCTGCATCTCCATGCACGCTGATATTGATCCTGATCAAAATCTTCTGTTTCATATCTACACCAACCAGCACTTTGATCATCATTATTGCAAGTATTTCACAGCACACCAGGCAAAAAACAAACTCCAAAATAGCACCTGTTTATCAGTTTACAACCAAAATGTTAGATCACTTGGTAAACATTTTGACGATATAGATCAGCCCAAGTTTCGTCTTGAGGTAAAGCTCAACGCCTTAAGCCATATAGATGCTCTGTCCACAGAACATTCTCTCTCTCAAATCATATACACTGATGGTTCCCTACACCGCCCCACGGGTGCAGCTGGAAGCGCAGTTGTCCTGACAATGGGCGATGGCTTATACTTTGAGTGAGGAGTCCGTATAAACAACTGGGCCTCTACCCTTCAGACTGAATTATTTGCCTTGCTCCTTGCACTGAAATGAGTACAAGTCTCCAAACTTGATACATTAATTGTAAGTGACTCTTTATCATCCTTAAATGCTCTCAACTCTTTAAGACATAACTGTAACATGCTCGTGTCCGAAGCTAGACACAAATACAATAAAATTATTAAGGATGGTAACAGAGTCCATTTCATGTGGTCTCCATCTCATGTTGGCCTCCGAATGCATGATAGAGCTGATAAGTTACCCAAAGAATCTGCCTTTAAAGGAGCCGTTGAGTGTAACCTTGGATTGTCAATGAGCAATCTGAGAGCAGCAGTACACCGAGAACTTCAACAAGATCTTGTAGATCTGAGGCAAAGTGAAATTGACACCAGTAATTTCATCTATCATCATACTATCATGCAAGAGGAGCCACACATCTATGGATCATCCAATAAAATCAGCAGACTTCTAGATGTTACTACTGCTCGGCTTAGACTCGGTTACAAGTATCTCTGGGAATTCTCATTATCTGCTGATGTAGACCTAACCAAATGTAAACTGTGTCAACAAAATTATTCGCACACCCTCCGTCACTATCTGATGGAGAGCGAAAAGATACGTGAATTTAGAGACAATTCTATAACCAATGTTCCAGCGATGTGTAAATATTTCATTCAAAATGATCTGCTACCAGAAATTTTAGCCAAATATCCCCAGTTTGCTAACTGTAGGTAGTAACTGAGTGATTGTAACCTATCCACCGCTACCCACTGGATGGGGGGCGGTGTGCAGGACAAACATATAAATTGTGACACTAGCTCTCCACATATGTCAGTTGCTTAATTTAGAACCTGTATTTGAGGTCGATCTCGAACCCATTGTTGATGTGACGACTTATATGGAATTTTGTAACTAGCTCATCAAGATTGTAACTTGCTTAGCTAAATGAATTGTGGGGTTCAGTCCCTGAGCCCATTATGTGCCTCTGTAACCCTTTCCACTACCGCCCACGGGATGGGTATGGGGTGCATAATAAACGAACTAAACTAAAAAAAAACTAAATGTATTACTCACAGCACTTGGTACTAACTTATCGTTCATTATTTTAACAGAAACTTGGCTAAATAAAGACTATACCCAACTCTACAACATAGCTGGTTATAAAGCCATTCACAACTGTAGGCCTAATAAAAAAGGTGGTGGCACAGCTATATATTACCGAGATACATTTATCTGCAACAGTGTCATTAGTGATAGAGATGACTACTGTGAATATACTTTTGCTCAGTTTACAATGAAATCCCTTAAATCCTCTTTGACTATTGGAGCCATCTATAGATTTCCCAATACTAACATAGCTTCTTTCTCAGATAACCTAAGGAATCTTATTATAAACAACAATCTCAACAAAAACCACATCATTCTGGGAGGAGACTTCAATATTGACCTTGGTCAACAAAATTGCTCTCAAGTTGACTATTTCCTTAACAGCATGAACTCCTGTATGCTAATCCCCACAATCACCAAACCTACCCGAGTCACTCAAACATCAGCTACTACCTTGGATCACATATGGACAAACATAACAGCTCCCCAAGTTCAAGTTCAAGTTCAAGTATGTTTATTGAGATAAGCAAGAAATACAGCTCAAAGGGATAGAGTAGCTTAGGCTATTTCTACCCCCCTCTACTTCAAGTCCCTCAAGGGGCGCACAAATTCAGTCAGTACAAATAGACAAATAACATTACAAGAATCCCATTTAACATTGCAGGTTAATACAGTAAGTACAGTATATAATTGTTACACTCTTGGGGCAAAATTCTTGTAGCTCCTAAGTATACTGTCTATCATACCATTATCACACATCCAAACAATTTGATGTGGTACACTATTTATTTCCTTATTTCTATAGTTATCAATAAGTTGACAGTGTAATACATAATGTTCTAAGGTGTGGGCGTGCGGCATACTACATAATTACACTCTTATCTTTTTCACTAACATACAACACCGTATTGCCAGATATATTGTATCCTAATCTTAATCTCACGTAAATTGATCCTTCCAAGTAGACTTTCCTTTACCATAAGTGAAGGACGAATTTGTATTTATTATTGAATAATCTTAAGTGTGTTACTATTGTCCACCATTGCCATCTCTTTATCATTTCTTCACCCTCTTGTATCATCTTGATTCTTGTTTTATTTGTTTCAAGGTTAACTGACATACAACATCAACAAGATTTTTTCAGCGGCACTCTTCGCTATCTCATCAACTACCTCATTCAACAG
>WNGS01165751.1:36138465-36149364 GCA_020271785.1 Procambarus virginalis | reverse complement strand
ATGCCTTCCCGCCATCAATCACTGCCTCCCACCACTCCCCTCAAGGCCTTGGCAGGTCGTGGCGCGTGCCGCGTGAGGGGCCGCCGATGCCAGAACAATCTCAATACCGACCTTCGTGAAGGGAAGAGGCAGGGAGAGTGTGGGGGTGGTGGTGAGGGTGGTAGGGAGAGTATTGGTGGTGGTAGTGATGAAGGCAGGGAGAGGGGTGGTGGTAGTGAGGGAGGCAGGGAGAGGGGTGGTGTTGAGGGAGGCAAGGAGAGGGGTGGTGTTGAGGGAGGTAGGGAGAGGGTGGGGTGGTGTTGAGGGAGGCAGGGAGAGGGGTGGTGTTGAGGGAGGCAGGGAGAGGGGTGGTGTTGAGGGAGGCAGGGAGAGGGGTGGTGTTGAGGGAGGCAGGGAGAGGGGTGGTGTTGAGGGAGGCAGGGAGAGGGATGGTGTTGAGGGAGGCAGGGAGAGGGGGTGGTGTTGAGGGAGGCAGGGAGAGGGTGGTGTTGAGGGAGGCAGGGAGAGGGGTGGTGTTGAGGGAGGCAGGGAGAGGGGTGGTGTTGAGGGAGGCAGGGAGAGGGGTGGTGTTGAGGGAGGTAGGGAGAGGGGTGGTGTTGAGGGAGGTAGGGAGAGGGGTGGTGTTGAAGGAGGTAGGGAGAGGGGTGGTGTTGAGGGAGGCAGGGAGAGGGGTGGTGTTGAGGGAGGCAGGGAGAGGGGTGGTGTTGAGGGAGGCAGGGAGAGGGGTGGTGTTGAGGGAGGCAGGGAGAGGGGTGGTGTTGAGGGAGGTAGGGAGAGGGGTGGTGTTGAGGGAGGTAGGGAGAGGGGTGGTGTTGAGGGAGGTAGGGAGAGGGGTGGTGTTGAGGGAGGTAGGGAGAGGGGTGGTGGTAAGGAAGGCGGAGGGCAGAATTGCTGACCAAGGCGATGGTGCCAAACCTCTCGCCCCATACTGTATTAAATTTTGTAATCTTAGTTATAAAATATTTATGCCAAAATATGTTAATTTTCATATATAACTATACATTATTAATCATTAACATGTTTTATAGTTTCCTATTTGTTAATTAAACAAATATACAGTGGTACCTCGCATAACGAATTTAATCCGTTCCATGTTCGTCATGTGAAACGGACGTCATACAAAACGAGTGTCCCCCATGTAACCAGTGTGATGCACTGTGTTTATTGTGAAATTCCCCCAGTGTGCATGATATCAAATGTTCCCCAAAATATAATTTTTCTTTGCAAAATGATAAATTACCGTCCCTGAACATGTCTATGTAAAAATAATTACCAAATTCCACTTACTTTGGCTGTAAGGGCGTTGACAAGGTGCGCTGTGACGTCATCAGGGCCTGCCCTGGAAACACAAACCGAAACTGACTCTATTTTCCGCTTGTTACAACTTGTAATAAAGCTATTACATCTTGGCTTAACGTGTTTATGACGTATTAGAACGTTGTTACAACTTGCTATATCGATTGTTATAACTAGTTAGGAAGTGTTAAATCTTGTTCGAACGTTGTACCAACGTCGTAGTTTCGGTGTGTGCTTGGCGGGTGGTCGCCCGTCTGTGAACCTCCCAGACACGGTCGCGCAGGCCATTCAAGCACCACGTGTTGCCACAAATATATTTTCAAATATTTTTTCTATGCATTTCCAATGCAGTTTAATTTGTTTCTTTTATCGTATATGATGTATATTTGTGACCTTTACAATATGTATACAGTAGAATGTTCATAATTTTCCATGGAACTGTGATACATGTGTCAGTAATGTGTCCACAATAAATGTTTATTGTCACAATATTACGTGGTAAAAATTCACTAAAATTACAATATGTACAGTTTCACATACTATTTACACAGTAACACACTGTATTACACACTCAGTACTTTGGAGGTGCGTAATAGTCAACGAAGTAATTCATGGTACACAGCGCGACTTTGCTCTCCTTGCACCAGCTACAGATACATTTTCGTTTCCTGTTTCATTGTTCTGTGTGCTTGCAAATAACGCACTCGCGTGCAACCTTGGCTTTAGTACTTGTAGGTGGTATGTAGCCAAGCTTGTAAAGCATAAGGTAGTATTGAAACGATTATAGGAAAAGCTCAATTTGTAAGGTAGTCTTGAAAAGATCGCTTTGAAAGGTCCCACACAGGAAGAGATTCAGCTAGCCTCAAAGAGTGTCCATCAGTCAGGAAGAGATTCAGGTATTCTTGAAAATATCAATGAACAACACCACCATGGAAGCCGCTAACACTGTTCATCTATGCTACTTGTATCAGATGCATCATCACTGAACGCAGAAAACGATTCATCTATGTATCATCTATATAATTGGAGATGGCAAGGGTGGGGCTCAGAGCTACAACTGGATACACTCACTGTATCATCCTCATAGGTGCTGTATCACTGGCATCCGACCGTTGTGTTAAGCCCTTATTGCGCCTAGCTTCACCAATATTATGACCTTTATGCTCTTCAAACAATAGGGTCTGAATTGCACCGACTGAGCACAGTCTTTCAACACCGTGTGGGACAGGTGTTTGAGAGCCAGCGAGGCACGTGTGCCACAAATGGTTGCTCACACAGTACTAACCCAGCCAGCAGCCCTTGTCTTTCATATTCGTTCTAGAAAAAAGGTTCGTTCAGTGTTTGTTGGGTAGGCTGCTCCATTATGACAATCTTTCTTTGTTTCAAATGTGTTCCATTTGTTTTGTATTTGTCACTTACGTCTCAATAATGGAGCAGCCTACCCGACAAACACTGAACGAACCTTTATGGCATTTGTCCATTTTTCAGATTGTTTCAACAGTTCTTTTATTTTTCGTTTTTTTTTTATTTAAGAAACATGGAGCAGCCGACCTGTAGACCACCGAACGAACCTTTTTGACATTTTTACTGGTTTTCAAAATTCTTCATTATTTTTATTATTTACGTTTTTTGTATGTAAGAAACATGGAGCAGCCTACCTGCCGACCACTGAACGAACCTTTTGCTATAAGACAAATGAAAAATAAATACTGAACACATTTGAAGAAAGGAAAATGTCATAATGGTTTATTCAGTGTATGTAAGGTAGGCTTCTCCATTATTGAGATGTAAATGACAAATACAAAACAAATGGAACACATTTGAAACAAAGAAAGATTGTTATAATGGAGCAGCTTACCTGCCGAACGCTGAACGAACCTTTTTGACATTTGTTGTATATCAGACATTTCATTTCCTACAAAAACGTCAATGCTTTGCAACATCTCAGCAGTCACCCTTTTATATCCCAGCATCATTAGCATCTTTAAACAAGAACAACATAATTTATGTACATCGTCGGAGGCGTCTAAGAATGTGCAAGAAGCAGCGCGACCCCACCATGTGGTGTTGACGTTACTCAAACCAGCGTTCGTCATACGGGACGATTTGACGCCGATCGGGCCGTTCGTTACCCAAAATGTTCGTCTTTTGGGGCTATCGTTATGCAAGGTACCACTGTAGTTTTATTTATGAATTATGCACAGTTGGCATCTGCGAGCAGGCGCTGACAGATGTCCTTATAGCCAGGCCTCGACCCCGTCATAGTAACTCCTTCCTCCATCACCTGCTGTTCTCATGTTATGAGGAACGCAGTGAGGGAGGGGATGGAAGATAATGAGGGAGGGGATGGAAGATAATGAGGGAGGAGATGGAAGACATTGAGGGAGGGGATGGAAGATAATGAGGGAAGAGATGGAAGATAATGAGGGAGGGGATGGAAGATAATGAGGGAGGGATGGAAGATAATGAGGAAGGGATGGAAGATAATGAGGGAGGGGATGGAAGATAATAAGGGAAGGGATGGAAGATAATGAGGAAGGGGACGGAAGATAATGAGGGAAGGGATGGAAGATAATGAGGGAAGGGATGGAAGATAATGAGGGAGGGGATGGAAGATAATGAGGAAGGGGACGGAAGATAATGAGGAAGGGATGGAAGATAATGAGGGAAGGGATGGAAGATAATGAGGGAAGGGATGGAAGATAATGAGGGAAGGGATGGAAGATAATGAGGGAGGGGATGGAAGATAATGAGGGAAGGGATGGAAGATAATGAGGAAGGGGACGGAAGATAATGAGGGAAGGGATGGAAGATAATGAGGGAAGGGATGGAAGATAATGAGGGAAGGGATGGAAGATAATGAGGGAGGGGATGGAAGATAATGAGGGAAGGGATGGAAGATAATGAGGAAGGGGACGGAAGATAATGAGGGAAGGGATGGAAGATAATGAGGGAAGGGATGGAAGATAATGAGGGAAGGGATGGAAGATAATGAGGGAGGGGATGGAAGACATTGAGGGAGGGGATGGAAGATAATGAGGGAAGAGATGGAAGATAATGAGGGAGGGGATGGAAGATAATGAGGGAGGGGATGGAAGATAATGAGGGAGGGGATGGAAGATAATGAGGGAGGGGATGGAAGACATTGAGGGAGGGGATGGAAGATAATGAGGGAAGAGATGGAAGATAATGAGGGAGGGGATGGAAGATAATGAGGGAAGAGATGGAAGATAATGAGGGAAGGGATGGAAGATAATGAGGGAGGGGATGGAAGATAATGAGGGAAGGGATGGAAGATAATGGGAAGGGGACGGAAGATAATGAGGGAAGGAATGGAAGATAATGAGGGAAGGGATGGAAGATAATGAGAGGAAGGGATGTAAGATAATGAGGGAGGGGATGGAAGATAATGAGGGAAGGGATGGAAGATAATGAGGAAGGGGACGGAAGATAATGAGGGAAGGGATGGAAGATAATGAGGGAAGGGATGGAAGATAATGAGGGAAGGCATGTAAGATAATGAGGGAGGGGATGGAAGATAATGAGGGAGGGGATGGAAGATAATGAGGAAGGGGATGGAAGATAATGAGGAAGGCATGTAAGATAATGAGGGAGGGGATGGAAGATAATGAGGGAGGGGATGGAAGAAATGAGAGAGGGGATGGAAGATAACCACATAAAGGATATTGTGCGAGGAGCCTATGCCACGCTTTCTAACTTCAGAATTGCTTTAACCCTCAAACCGCTAGGGGCCCAAATGGAATTCACACCCACAGGCGCAACAAAAAAAAAATCCAAAAAATTCTTTCGTCTTATAGAATTGTTTATTTTTGTTCCCTGATCACGGAAAAAATAACAAAAAAATCGTAGGTAGCATATTTTAGCCGCAGTAGGGTAGGGAAGTGTGGCAAAAAAGGGGCGTTGGCAGAGCCTTCGCCAGACGAGGTCTACTCCGCCCGAGCTGTCAGACGGCAGTTGCCACAAATATATTATTTCCTTATTATTTCAATGTCTCTGATTTTTTCTTAGTTTTTTTGCAGTAATATTATTCCATACAGTGAATTGTGGTATATTTATATTATAAAATGTGTGAACCATCGCTGTACTCAAAATTATGGTGTGCATATAAGTGATTCAATTATTATGTTCATAAAACAATAAACAAATAGTTTTGCTGTTGTTACACTATATACACAGGTTATATATAAGTATCTGCATGTTTTGTTCACCATAACGAACTACTAAGTTGGTCTTGTGAGTCAAAAAGCAACGAGGAGTGGCCGCCACACACCAGCGAGCCACTCACTGCCACGCCCTCCCTCAACACCACCTCACTCACCCTCATTTACCTCCCACAATACTGTTTTTGCATTTATTCACTATACACAGACGTTATATATACGTATTTACATGTTTTGTTCACCATAACTGTACATCTAAGCTTGTATGGTGAGTAAACGCACAAAGACGTAGCTACTCCACAGTCAGCTGATCGGCGGCCACCCTCAAGGCCACACGCACTAATATTTCTCCTCCAACAATATTGGTTGTGGTGTTATTATGCTATATACACACATTATATATAAGTATCTACCTGTTTTATTCACCATACTTGTACAAATAAGCTGGTATGGTGCCCAAAGACCCTTTGTGGTCACAGGTAAACAACACGATAATTCCTGCAGACGACGCTCCTCTCACCAAAATGGCGGCTCCCAACCTACTCCTCTCGCTGTTATCTCACACTATACACACGTTATATGTAAGTATCTACATTTGTGTTCACCATAGCGAACCACTAAGCTGGTATGGTGAGTGCAGTCAATAAATGGTGGCCACACACAGTCAGAAGACAACGCCACAATCCTCCCTCCACAGCCGTACTCCTCCCTCCATCGAGCACAGCGCTAAATATCTCCACAATCAAGCTGTTATCAGAATCCTGGTCAGTTTTATCAAATTCAGGGGGCTTCAGTAATACTATCACTGCTAAATAATAGCAGTATCACTTATATTTTGGCATTTGTAGGCGATGCTGTGGTCACAAGCTGAACAGCGGTGCTGTGAGCTCGTGCTGCGTGCGCCAGCCTTGGTGGCTGGCGCAATACTGACGTTCTCACTCTCAAGAATGTTGGGCTGGATTTTTTTTCTAGGTGGGATCTGGCAACTATCAGTCGTGGCTGTACTATAGCTGCCCCTATCCCAGGCGGGGTGTTTAAATTATAGCGCTAGACACGAAATCATATATAAATGATGTGCGCGATTTCGGTTTTGTCATTGATATCATTTATATATGATATGCGCGGTTTAAGGGTTAAATACATGGATGGTGATATACTAAAGAAATTGTTCACGACTTTTGTTAGGCCAAAGCTAGAATATGCAGTGGTTGTGTGGTGCCCATATCTTAAGAAGCACATCAACAAACTGGAAAAGGTGCAAAGACACGCTACTAAGTGGCTCCCAGAACTGAAGGGCAAGAGCTACGAGGAGAGGTTAGAGGCATAAAATAGCCAAAACTAGAAGACAGAAGAAAAAGAGGTGATATAATCACTACATACAAAATAGTAACAGGAATTGATAAAATCGATAGGGAAGATTTCCTGAGACCTGGAACTTTAAGAACAAGAGGTCATAGATTTAAACTAGCTAAACACAGATGCCGAAGAAATATAAGAAAATTCACTTTCGCAAACAGTGGTAGACGGTTGGAACAAGTTAGGTGAGAAGGTGGTGGAGGCCAAGACCGTCAGTACTTTCAATGCATTATATGACGAAGAGGGCTGGGAAGACGGGACACCACAAGCGTAGCTCTCATCCTGTAACTACACTTAGGTAATTACACCGCCCATATCAAAACAAACAACCAAGGGCATGTGCAGCAGGGATGCCAGACGTGGGTCGCCAGAAGTCGCGAGCTGAAGAAAGAAACCATGAATGTGACTAGAAAATAGACAAAATAGTGTCGTTAACTACCAAAACCCAAATGCGAGTACACAAGGGCAGCCGCCAACCGTAGTCGAAAACAGCAGGACGGAGCGAAAAGAAACACAGCACAGCGTCCCATTTGAGCTACAAAGAGCCCAACCAGGCTACAAGGAGCCCAATCTGGCAACCCTGTGCAGCGCAGGACAGTGCACAGAGAGAAGAGACAAACACAAAAGAATGAAACAGGACCAGAAAACGAAAAACTTGGAGAAGGACCAGCAAGCCTCAGAAAGGACCGGAAGACGACAGACGTTCCAAGAATACGAGAAGAAACAAAACCTTCCCGATCCTCCTAGAACATAAAGAAGCAAACGTGAAGCACGAAAGCATGGAAGGCAAAGTCGCACCCAAGACCAAAAGTCATGCAGATCCTCAAGAAGAGGGAAACATGACTGTGCGAGGCCCGTCCCAAGATGAAGGGTGGAGAAACGTATCCACCGACAGGATGAACCCGACAGATCCAAGGTACGAGGAACCGATCCCGGGGAGGGGCCGACTCCTAAAAACATGCATGGAGAGGGAGGGGAGAAGAAAAAACCCCACTCCTCGTAACCGCAAGTACCGCCCAAAGGGTAGGAAAAACCCAGAAGGGGTCCAAACGTCAGCTGAAGATGCCACCGACCCCACAGACTGCAGATGGAGGCAAAACAATGAGAGTCACCCTGAGACAAGGGAACAGAGCAACCCTCGAACTCGCACAAAGTGAGGGGGGACTCCGGGGCCACATCCATCGGACCCACGTGCCCCCTAGGGGTTTCCCAGGGTCCCGAGTGGTTACCAACAGGGACTCACGCCCAGGTAATTCCAGGCAGGGTACTGCTAACCGGCGCCTAAGTCTACCAAACAACATTCTAAGAACTGAAGCCCCCAGGATGTGTACACTCATGTGGACCTAGCAGGAGAAACCACCGGAAGAAGGAAGAGAACTCAGTACACAGAGGCAAGAACCAAGGCAGACCCCCCCCCCCACCAGGCAGACAAACGAAAAGAAAAAGAAAACCCCGCAAGAAGACAATGTACCCCAAGCGGAACAGAGCCGGCTGCTTAGATTGCTGAAAACAAGCTGCGCAGTGCCCCGAGACCTACCAGTGCAAACTGCCCCTACTCCAAGGCAAACAAGGGAGACAGAACACCAGAGCACACAAAAGGCGGCCGAAAACCAAGTACTGTAGTAAACAGCCTAGCAGGGGCAGAACCCAAGGAACTTGTGGAAGGTGGCCCCAAGCCCAAGGGCAGTACTTGCAGGGGTTACCTTACCTTACCTTACCTCAGCCTTTAGCATCAGCCTTAGAACTGATGGGTGGATCGCCGGCATGAGGGGTATGGGGCTTCCCCTTTCCGGGGAGGGGGGAGCTGCGCAGACAGCGGCGCGGTGACATGTAACGTCATGATCGTTTGCTCGTTTCTTTTAGGCGAGTTCTATCCACTTGTTCAGCTTTGGTAGCAACAATTTCACCAGAATAGGGGTTTGTTTTGGGACGCTTACCTTTCTGGGTGCCTGACTCAGTCGATGGCACACACAGAATGCTTCTAACCACACGGGGGATTCTATAGGCCATTGCTCCCCATGCCTCTCTGAGGGGGCCAGGTTCTGTCTTGTGGTTCCCGGTAGGCCCACAGAACTCCATACACATAATTGATGCCAAAGTCTGACATTAGCATATCAGCCTAGTAAGCTCCGGGGAGCGGAAGGAGCTCCCCCCAAGAAAAAGGTACTCAATATTATATTAATATATTTCAGTGTTGCAATACATTAAGGTGAGTTTGTCAATTTTTCACTGCATATTAGCTGTCCTACTACTTACCTGTATTTCCCACATTCATCCATAGCAAACATTTGAACCAATCTTGATGAATGACTAGTAGAAGCATTTAAATACTCTTGCCACCACTTTTGTGCATATGTTCGAAACAGTCTCCTTCTTTCTCCTCTTTGATTTTTTATTTCTTCAAGGTATTTGGCAACAACAAGAGCTTGTAGAGGAGGCCCCACAGGTGGAACTAATGTTACTTCTATGTCCAGTAGTCCAACAGGCACTTCATGCTCACTTCCTGGGAGGGACAAAGACATATTCAGATGGACACATTTAAAAGGTGACGCCTCTAGGGTCAACACCTGCATCAGAGGAGCTCCAGGATATTTCACAATTCCTAAGTATTGTAGTACAGGTTGATGATAGTGAGTGGTGTCCCAAGGAACATAAATGTGTAGTGCTTTGGAAAAATAGGTGAGATAACACGAATGTGCAAAGTGAAGTGAAAAACTGTTTGAGAAAAAGTTGCCCCAGTGTTCACAAAGCAGACAACAACATTCAAGATGGCCGCTGGCAGGAAGGAAAACAAAACAATGCTTGATTTTGGGGGTTTTAATGAAGAGAGCATTGATATAAGCAGTCTACACAACAAATTGGCAAAATTAGATATATAGTGAACTATCATGTAGAAATAATCAGCAAATTGAAAGAAAGTAAAGACCTTTTGAGTAGCAAAGTTTCAGGTCTTGAGGGGTTGGTCTGTCTAATTACCACAAGCTACACAAGCTTCACAAAGCTTCCTGGCAATATGTTAGTAATGAATAAATATGATATGTTTACTCATTATAATGTTGGTGCTGAATGTACAACACGAAAAAGCATAATTTTAATCTGAAAAAAGTATCATTTTATAAACAAATTAGACTAAAATAAAGAGCTGATGACGCCAAATCAAGTCGACGATCCAAGCATCGGTTTGGTTAGGTTAGGTTAGGTTAGGTTAGGTTAGGTTGGTAGGTTAGGTTTGGTTAGGTTAGGTTAGGTCAACCTAACCTAACATATCATGTTTATCATTACTAACGTATTGCCAGGAAGCTTTGTGAGCTTGTGTAGCTTGTGGTATTAGACAGACCCTGAGGGGTTAGTGAAAGACTTGTGCAAGGACAAGAATCAATTGGAAACAAATTGCAAAGCCATGGAAGAGGAAAATAAAATCTTAAAAATAGCTTTGTAAGAAGTGAAGCAAATTTAAACTTAAATGACTATGAAAGGTTAGGTAAGGAAATTCAACAGGAACAACAAACTTTTCCCAGGTACAGATGGAGAAAGTTACACAAGGAATAGAACAGTGCAAGAAAGATATGCAACTCACCTATGCANACCCCTACAGTCCATACACACACACACACTGCTCAACTCAACCTCCATACCTCCATCGCTCCATCCATACCTCCCTCTCTCCCGCAAATCATCCATCCTTCCATCCTTCTTTTCAAAACGCTTGTGCTCTCTAGAGTGGAGTACTGCTGCACAATGACAGCCCCTTTCAAAGCTGGAGAAATTGCTGACCTGGAGAGCGTGCAGAGATCCTTTACTGCTAGAATCCACTCGGTAAAACATCTAAATTACTGGGACCGACTAAAGAGCCTAAATCTGTACTCCCTTGAGCGCAGGCGGGAGAGATACATAATAATTTACACGTGGAAAATAATTGAGGGGCTGGTCCCAAAACTGCACATGGAAATAACATCACATGAGACCAGAAGACATGGCAGGATGTGCAGAATACCCCCGTTGAAAAGCAGAGGTGCAGCAGGTACTCTGAGAGAGAAGGTGCATCAGGTACTCTGAGAGAGAACTC
>WNGS01165751.1:36126197-36137465 GCA_020271785.1 Procambarus virginalis | reverse complement strand
CCCAGGCTTCTTCACTAACCCATCGGCTGAGTATGGTGAGGTCGACTTCTCTATTACTCCCGCATTAATCATAGATGCCAGTTCTTCTCTCACCTGTGGTACAAGGTGATGAGGAACAGGATAGGGTTTTGTTCGTACCGCTTGCTGCTCTAGCAAAGGTATGCGGTAACCCTCTACTTTTGCTACCTTAGTGACGTCAGAGAGTACCTCCTTGTACTCTGCTACCAGTCGAGTAACCTGGTCGACTTGATCTTCAGACAGCTATCATCACCTTAACATCTCGGTGTGTCTCCTGCTGCTGTTGATTGAAGAGACCTGGCTGACCTTCCTCCTCGTCGGCGGTTATCACTGAGACACCGGCGATCGTTTGCTGAGAGCATAGGGTGGTCGATCGGCCCTGTCGATGTCGAGCCCTGCGGTTCTCTCCTGTTTTACGTCTTACTGCTTCTTCGGCTTGTTGGATCCATCTGCAGAGGGTCCTCGTAGCGTTTGAGCATGTGTTCGTTTGCTTGTTTCTCACCTTGATACTTCAACTGGGGAGGGGGGGGTCACTCCTGGGACGCACATCCCGGTGAGTCATCCCGTGGGCATCGCTGGCTCAGGCTGAGGGGCGGCTGCATACAGCTGAGGCAGCGGCCTCACGCTCCCCCGTTTTCTTCAAAGGGTGGACTTGGGCAATCAGAGACTCCCGAACATTTCCCAATAAAAGTCCATATACGCACGTTCCAGTTGAACGGCACGGATTTTACCTTTGATGTAAGGTGTGTCGACCCACACATACACCTCCACCATCTCTTTAGTATAGCCATTTGGGAATTTGACATAGACATGTACCTGTCTCAGATCCTGGCTGTACTAGGCTCTTTCTTACCATGTGAGTAGTGGGGCCTTTGTCACGGATGATTTTCGCCGATTTTCCGTTAACATTTCCGTCCACCACCTCAAGGGTCCAAGCTAGTGGATCCTTTCCAACGTGGGGATGTTTCTTACCACTTGAGCTCACACCTGCTATGTAACCTGATTTCGGTTTTACCTTGCAATCAGGTGCACGATGACCTGGCTTACCACAGTTGTAGCACTTGTGCACTGCTTGTTGGAGAGTTTCCCTGCTCCCCCGACACACCAGTCTTAAGCTTAGCTCTATCGCCAATACCTGTAGCATGATGCTTCTCGTGCGGCTTCACCCCTTTCACCTGTCTCCTGCCCCAGCCCACAGATCAGCTTGCTTAGGCCATAGACAGATTTGACACAATTTCTTGCTCTTTGAGCTTGACACGCAGAGACGATTCGCATGCTTCTAAGAACTGTTCACGAATCATCAGTTGATAGAACTCCATGCTCCCAGGAGCAGTCTCCATGAGTTCACAGTAACGGTTTAGATTCGATTCTAACCGCTGTAACATGAGCACATATGTCTCACCTTTTTGCAATTGAGCTCTACGGAAATTCTCTAGCATCCGGTCTGCAGTTATGCAAAACCGTTCAGCAGCGCTGTGTCAATGCCTCGTAATCTCCGCGCTGGTGCGGACCCAGACTGTGGTAGATAGTTAATGCCCTACCCTTTAACAATGCACTAAGAGCGAGTGCCCACTTTGATCTTTCCCATCCGCAATCAGCGGCGTGACCTTCGAAACGCTTGATGTATGCATCCATCGAGTCGTCCCTCTCATCAAAGTTAGCTAGTTTAGGTAGTTTGACAGTCTTACCTTGTTCAACGTTAGTCTCCGTTGAACGACCACTTGTCTGGTCATCCTGCCTTACTTGCAACTGCATGCGAGCTATGCGTTCAGTACTTTCTCGGTCTTCTGATCAGTCCAGCGTTTTTCTCTCTTCTTGCTGATCAGTCCACAGTTTGCTTTCTCTGTCCTGCTGATCAGTCCAGAGTTTCATAGCTTGCTCTGCTACTTTATTCCCTTCGAATCCCAACTCCCTAACTTGGTTACGGTATTCCTCTAAGGTGAATAATTGCGAGCCTGTAATACCTACTCTTTGAGTTGGTGTCGTCCACAAGGACTTTTTGGGCCGAGATTCTTCCCATAGAATCCCCCAACGAAGTATTTAAAGGCTAGATTCCCGCGTGACTCCGTTTTCTTCCGCAGCGCGCGTGATTCTAGTGACATCATTCTCGGTGACGTCACCCACAGGGGTCTCTACCTCCAAGTTCTCTCTCACTGGGGTCTCTCCCACTGTGTTATCTCTCACTGGGGTCTCACCACCGATAGCTTCATCCAGTGTGATGAGACTCGTGCACGCCACCTCAGCACTACCCTGCATGTGTGCTTGTAGCATCACCTCTTCCACGCCCTCATGTGCTGTTCCACTCGTTCCTTACACTCTAGCTCAGTAAGAGTGTCGTAGTCGTCAGGTCTACGAGCGGTCAAGGCCAAGTGAAGATGCAGGTAGCGCTGTTTGTACATTCACACTCAGACATACTGGTGGTGTGTGTACCTAACAGGGTGTTAAACATCCTCTGAATACTGCTCGTCACTTTTGAATTTCAGGGAAAATTAAGTGCGAATATTTACTGTACAACCTAACTCATAGGTTCCAACTAAGCCTAACACGTTGGGCGCCAGATGTGGGGTGTTTCTTTTTTGCTGTCACGACTGCAATGCGTACGTCGCCAATGTACATGTGGCAGACGCTTCACGAAGCTGTCGGAATTAGCAGAATAGAAAATACGAGAGCAACCGTACAGGGCCTGGGAGCAAGGTCGAGTTAGAGTCCTTGTGGGTCTCTTCTCAGACTAGCCTCACCTGGTCCTGCTCCACGTTGGTCGTTGGAATCTCCTCAATGATGTAACACTTTAAGGGACTCCTAGGTCCTCATCACATTTATAGTTTAGTGAATTAGGCAACTCGGTGTTGAAGACACTTAGAGCTGAAGGCTTGAGTAATATTGGCAGTATTCAGAAGTGGTTCAACGGAAACACCGCATAAAGCTTAACAGTAGTTTATTTACTAACTTAACCACTATACACAGGGTGCTTGATTTACTTTAGATTGGCGTCAGCAAAGCTATGGTTGTATTAGCGAGACTCTTGACGTCTGGCTAATCGACTCGTATCCACTCGTGGAGAAACACCTAACTTAACACAGTTGACAGCCAATCACTAACACGGCAACCTAACTGCCGGTATGCAAAGGGATCACAAGAGTTCCAACCGGATACTCGGTAATGATGATATGCAATAAACACAAAGGCACTGTCAATGGGACAGGCAATAACATGCACAATAATAATCACACAATACTAAATGTGTGGTGTATGTGAAGCTCACATTCACAGACGAGTGAAATGTCGTGATACCACACAGATAAACACGCATTCACCGTCGATTCACCTATAACCTGCGACAGGTATAAGAAGGTGAGAACTGTGGTTGATCCCTCAGATCAACACAGACACATAAACAATGACAAGATCTTGTACTTACAGATAAGGTACCTTTCCTTACTCACTCTCAGTCAGGCACATTTATACAAGCACTCGTAGGTGGCCTGACAGCTGGTTTCGCTCGTAGACACGGAGGGTACTCGCAGTATCTTGAGATGATTTCGTGAGTAGGGCGTGCTGTATGCTTAACAGACAGACACGCGCGCACACACACTGGCACTGGCGGTGCGTAAGGTGGTGACGTCACGTAGGAGTGAGGGCGGCGGCGGCTGGCGCGGCGGGCGCTCGAGGTACTGAGGTACACGCTCGGGATGAGTGGCGGCTGGCGGCTGCTGTGGTACCATGCAGGTACACTTGTGGTAAAGTCACACACACAGGTTACTTAGGCGGCGGCACTGCCTTAGTTCACTCTAGGTCACTCACGACGATCTTTGTCACACAGGGTTACCTGATACCAGTCTGTTTCGCTCTGGAGATTTGTCACTTTAGGCTTCTAAACCATATATTCGCACTCGTGATTCTGGCGAGTGTGTGGTATATCGCAAAGATGCTGAGTTAACTTGACGGTGAGGAATAGACGATATTCAGTCTATTGGCCGGTAGAACAGAACACGTCCACTTTGCAAGAGATCCCTCACAAGAATGAATCTTGCCTGAAGCTCCGGGCGTCTCGTGGGCACACACAAAAGAGTTACAATTTGACCAATAGCATTGCAGCAAATGAGCGGGAACCAATCATATTAGCTCGTTCGATGAGCAGTAGCAGGAGTGACGTCATGAACACGTCATAGCTGTTATTCAACATCGCGCCGGTTGAGGTTGACCCCAGAGGTCAGACGCTGCTGGCGCCTTCCCCTCTGTCTCTCACGCGGGCACCAGCCATGTACTCACTGACCCTTGGTGACCAGTATGCTTAAGTTCCTGCATCTACTTCCTGCCTGGACATACGGCGGCCTACGTATTATGAAAGTATTCCTGGTTAAATGGGCATTCTGGAGATACCCAACATGCCAGAAAACTATCCAGGATTAAGGGAAATAGGCTTTGTGCACGAAGATCAGTGCACTGTGCACTGCAATGAGCCATTCAAGTCAGCTGTGGGAGGATCTTGGGAGACATACTCCCACATGGTCCCTTGGTGGCTGGCCCAGCTTTATTTTCAGATGCAGCTTGATAGTGGTCCGAACCCGGGGCGTTTTCCCGCGGTTCCGCCTCTTTCGACAGGTCGGACCGGTCCTGTACGTGACTGGTACGGCCTTCTCCTCGGCTCTTCGCGTCTGGTATTTTGACACGGGTATCACCATCTCTATGGTGATGAGGTGGCTTCGTTGATGGTGTCCCACCTGCGAGCTTCGTCTCAGCGACAGTATGATGTTCCTGGTGTTTCTATGCACCTTTTTCTTGCTCTTAGTAGGTTGTCTTCTCTTTTGCATCGGGTTGTCTTGTCCTTTCTTGGGTTTTAAGTACTACAGTTATTTGATATTTCTTACTGTCGCCTTGTTTTTGTGCGGCGCTGGCAGAGCCGCTCCGGCTTGCATTCGTGGTAGACGTCACATCTGCCCTGTTCCATACGCTTTCTCGTGTTTTGTTTCACCTCTGGCCTGCTCATGCGTCGCCTGAGCCGTCCTGGTCCTTGATCAGGGTGCCCTCTTATCTTCTTCTCCTCAATTTGTGGTAGCCCCTTCGGTTCAAGTTTGGTTTTCATAGGCCATATTTATTTGTTATGGGCTTCTGCGGGTCGTGTCGGGGAGCTTCCGGCTTTTCCGGTGCGATGTTTCTGCTCTTTGGTACTGGTGGTAGGTTTGTACGTTTGCAGCCTTTCTCCGTGCTTCTGGCGAAGGTCGAGACGGCTGCTTTCCGGAGGGGTCCTTGGGTTATTGATGCTTAATTGGTTCGGCCGGGGGTGTGTCCTGTGTTGTCCGGTTGTGCCTCTTTGCCGTTAAATGCGTACCGTGTCTGGGGATGCGCGTTGGGTTGATACGGTTCCCCTTGTTCCCTGTTTCAGGGCTCGGGTCTGCCAGGTCGTCCGCAGAGTTTTGATGTCTTCCAGCCTTCGGTCTATCCTCGCACCCGTGCTGTTCAGACGTTGGCAGCTTTCGCTGCTGTGTTGGTGACGTTTAGGGCTCATTTCGGGTGCAGGGATTTGAGGGTCGCACAGGTTCCTGGCCGTCTGTTCTTTATGTGCGTGTCTGCTCCAGTGCATTCTTGTTGCCATGGGTCGCAGGTTGCAGCTTGTTGTCTCGGCTTCGCGTTACAGAGTTTGTGGCAGCCGCCTCCTGGGTCAGCCCTTTCTCTTCCTTCTCTTTGGGCATGAAGCTCCATGGAGCCATAGGGGATCCCCACAGAACACCAGCGTTGAATGTAATGAAACGCTATTTTCTGGGTTTAGCCCCGGAGGCTCCCTAGCAACCCTCCCTCCCACCAGTTGGCAGTTTTTTCGCGTTGGTTGAAGCTTAGCTTCCGAACTGATGCTAGGCAGCCGGCGTGGTGAGGTCTGGGTCTCCCCACTCTCCCTCTCGGGACAGGGAGGGCTGTGCGGACGATCTGCGCAGCAGTAAAGTGTGATGATTGCTTGTTTCCTTGGGATTGTAGGGAGTTTCTACTTCTCTGTTTGGTTTTTTGTTTTAGTTTTTTACCATGTGGGGTTTGTTTTGTCATGCCTACCTTTCTGGGTGCCTGACCCCGGTCCATGGTAGATAAGGAAAACCCCAACCACAAATGGGTTTTCCAGTGCCATTGCTCCCTAAAACCTCTCTGAAGGGGACAGGCTCTAGCGCTGGTCCCTGGTAGGTCTGAACTCCTTAGCTAATGTCACGGTCTAATATAATATACATTAGCCTGATAAGCTCCAGGGAGCCTCCGAGGCTCACCCAGAAAATGGCGTTTCATTACATTCAATGCTGTTTTTTTTAGGTCCAGATAGATGCAGTCAACCCAACCATCTTTTTCCTGTAAAATCTATGTGGCTCCATCATAGAAACTGAGTAAATTTCTTACACAGGATCTTCCAGATTGAAAACCATACTGTCTGTCTGATATCATATCGTTTTTCTCCAGGTGTTCTACTCATTTAGTTTGAATTATTTTTTCCAATATTTTGACTATTACACTTATCAATGATAAAGGTCTATAATTGAGAGGGTCTTCCCGGCTGCCACTTTTGTAGATTGGAACTATGTTAGCCTTTTTCCACACATCAGCTACAACTCCTGTACACAGGGATGCCTGAAAAATCAGTTGAAGAGGAATGCTGAGCTCAGGTGCACATTCAGAATCCATGGTGAAACTCCATCTGGACCAACTGCTTTGTTCTTACTTAGCTCCTTGAGCATTTGTTCCATTTGATCTGTATACACCTCTATGTTGTTCTCTGGAATTCTTTTTGTGTCCGGTTCCCTGAAGATTTCATTTTGTACGAACACACTTTAGAACTTTTCGTTAAATGTTTCACACATTTCATTTTCATTTTCCATAAATCTATTTCCCATTTTCAACCTCTCCATATTATCCTTTTCCTGCAATTTGTTGTTTATGAATTTATAGAATAGACTTGGTTCTGTTTTACATTTGTCCGCAATCACATTTTCAAAATTTCTTTCTGCCTCTCTCCTCACTGCCATGTAGTTGTTTTTCAGATCTTTGTATCGCTTGTATGTTTGGGGGTTTGGCCTCTTCCTATATTGATTCCATTTTTGTGTCTTTTGGTCTCTGGCCCTCTCGCAATTTCTGTTGAACCAATCCTGTTTCCTAGTTCTGCTTCTCTGCTTTGGTATAAATTTTGTTGTGCCTTTATCATATATTTCACAAAACTTTACATACATCTTGTTTACTTCATGTCCTTGAAAAACAGAGGTGCAACTGGTACTCTGAGAGAGAGAGCTTTATCAGTATCAGAGGCCAGAGACTGTTCAACACGCTCCCACTACACATAAGGGGCATAACTGACAAACCCCTCACAGTGTTCAAGAGAGAACTGGATAAGCACCTCCAAAGGATACCTGATCAACCAGGCTGTGACTCATACGTCAGGCTGCGAGCTTCCGCATCAAACAGCCTGGTTGACCAGTCCAGCAACCAGGAGGCCTGGTCGATGACCGGGCCGCGGGGACGCTAAGCCCCGGAAGCACCTAAAGGTAACCTCAAGGTAAGGTAACCTACCAGCAAGTCTTTCCAGTCAAATTCCTTAAAGAAATGTCTGAGTTCCCCATAATGGCCTCTCTTGAAATCAGGATCTTCAACTGCTTCAACCTCATTTTCTTTCAGATTATAGTACATTGCATAATTTATTCCCAAAAAGACATGGTCACTTTTACCCAAGGGAGGGAGGTACTGAATGTCAATTATCTCTTCGTCTTTCCTGGTAAATATCAAATCCAGCAGGGAGGGAACATCCCCTTCCCTCATCCTTTTAGCTTGTTTAACCCTTGTATGGTGCCTGGCTATTTAGCATGTGTCACTCACAGGTGCATACCAAAAAAAAAAAAAAATTTTTCTTCTAAACCTGTTAATTTGTGTTCACTGATAATGGGAAAAAATATTAAAAAAATCGTAAGTGTAATATATTGCCCGCTATAGGGAGGGGAAGTCTGGCAAAAAACAGGTGCTGACTCAGTGTGCGTCCCAGACGGTCTGTTGCTCGCCAGCTGTCAGGCCGGAGTTGCCACAAAGAGATAATTAACTAATTATTTCAATGTCTCTGATTGATTTTTCATAGTTTTTTTGCTGTAATATTATTCAATAGTGTGTAGTGTGATATATTTATATAATAAAATGAGTGAATCATCGTTGTACTCAAAAATATGGTGTGCATATTGTTGATTCAATTATTATGTTCATCAAGCAGTGAACAAATACTTTGTCGGTTATTACACTATACACACAGGTTATATAAGTATCTACATGTTTTGTTCACCATAACAAACCACTAAGTTGCTATTATGAGTCAAAAAGTAATGAGGAGTGACCGCCACACACCAGCCAGCCACTCACTCCCTCAACGCCTCCTCGCCCACATTCTCCTCCCACCATACTGTTTTTGCTTATATTCACTATATACAGACGTTATATATAAGTACAGGTATCTACATTCGTGTTCACCATAATGAACCACTAAGTTGGCATGCTGAGTGGCAGTGCCAGTGGCAGCCCGCCACTGGTTGCTACTTCCTCCCTCCCTCAAGTCACCTAACTCACCCACATTCTCCTCCCACAATACTGTTTTTGCTTTTATTCACTATATACAGATGCTATATATAAGTATCTACATTCGTGTTCACCATAACGAACCACTAAGTTGGTATGCTGAGTTGCAGTGGCAATGGCAGCCAGTGGCAGCCCGCAACTGGCTGCCACTCCCTCCCTCTCTCACCTCACCTGATTTGCCACCATTCTTCTCCCACCATACTGTTTTTGCTTTTATATACAGACATTATATATAAGTATTTACATGTTTTGTTCACCATAACTGTACATCTAAGCTTGTATGGTGAGTAAAGACACAAAGACGTAGCTACTCACACAGTCAGCTGGTAGCGGCTGCCCTCAAGGCCAGACGCACTAATATTTCTCCTCCAACAATACTGTTTGTGGTGTTATTACGCTATATACACACATTATATATAAGTATCTACCTGTTTTATTTACCATATTTGTACAAGTATGCTGGTATGGTGCCCAAAGACCATAGTGGTCACCAGTAAACAACATGATAAGTCGTGCAGACGACGCCACCTCCCTCACCAAAATGGCGACTCCCAACCTACTCCTATTGCTGTTTATACCCTCTATACCCGTTTATATAAGTATCTACATTTGTGTTCACCATAGCGAACCACTAAGCTGGTATGGTGAGTGCAGTCAATACATGGTGGCCACACACACAGTCAGAAGACAGCGCCACCACCCCTCCCTCCCACAGCATGTACTCCTCCCTCCAGGAGCACAGCGCTAAATATCACTCACAATCAACTGCTATAATCAGAAACTGGGTCAGTTTTATCACAGTCAGGGTCTTCTGTAATAATATCATCACACATCACATATAGTATGACAAGTATATAATGGCATTTTTAGGCACATGCTGGGTCACAAGCATGAACAGCAGTGCTGGTCAGCTCTGCTCGGCTGCATCAGGCTTGGTAGCTCTACTCGATACTGAGGCCCCAACTCCGGGAATGTGGCCCACAAATTTTTTTTTAAAATGGGCGTCTCAGTCTTACAAGAGCCCTGATGAAGTTGGGTGAAACCCCAGTATCCGCGTGCCGTTTACATCTTGCGTAGTACCCAAACATCTATGATGCGATGCGCAATTTACCTACCCAAAGTCGTCAAGAACATTCATATGATGCAAGCGCAAAATGATTAAGGGTTAACCACGTTGAAACATGAATGTTTCCAGGATGAGGTTTACGAACTAATCCAAGTCCAAAAATCTCTGTTCTAGCTTCATATGCCTCCCAGTGCTTATGGATTTGAAGTTGAAGTCGCCGACTACCAACAGTCGTGAACTATCATTATCACGCTCTGCATAAGCCTTTATAATCTCTCTCATTATTGTTATTAGACCCTCTCGTTTATTATCCTGCTCCTCCTTTCGACCTGTGTTTTGCCTGGCGGTGGACTATATGTATTTATGATCGTTAGTTATCATCCTGATTGCAGATTACTAGTGCTGTTATGTCAACTTCTCGTGGATTGGGCCAATCATTATTTCATTTACCTTAGGTGTTTTTTCACCAGCACAGAACGCACGCCTTCCTAATTTTTCTGTCACCATCTCAACTGGTAGCCCCTTGGGAATTTGACCTCATTTTAAAATATCATCTTTCAAGTCTTTGTCCTCCATGAGTGCAACATTGTCTGGTGTCTTGCAGCTGTATTACATTACTTATCTCCAGTATCTTTGATCTCACTCCATCTATGTTGGTTTATGCAATTTTCATGAACATGTTCCTCCTCTCCTTTCTTCACACCCCCTTTCTCTAAATGATTTTGTTGGTTTGCCTTTTTGCACCATTTTACTGGGTGCCTACCTTTATCACTTGGAGAAAAAAAAAATTATTTCTCTCTTCCATGCTCGTCATTTAGGCGTTTTGCCTGCGACGGAGGTTCAGTTTTAGTTTCTCTCTGTCTTCCTTTGAAAGATCTCCGCGTCTTAATGACCATACTTTCTCCTTTCAATCATTTGTAATTTCTAGCATTCCTTAGCTACTTTTTCCATCTGTTTAGGCACCATTTTAGGGTGATCCTCAAAGGTTGATCTTTCCCTTTTTCAATTACTTCCAATCCTCCTGTTAGTTCACAGGCATTCTCTATGGGTAGTAAGAGCTTCCACAAGGCCAACAACTTTATGTACTACTTTCTCTTCTTCTACCAGGCTCTTTATGACTTAGATGTTATCTTCTTTTCTTTGTTAACCAAAAATTTTTTGGTACCTTTCTTCGATCAACTTGTGTTTTGCACCAACTTTAGGTTAGATGCCAGTTCCTTTCTCACTTCCAGCCTATGTTTGTTTTATCCTAGTTGCTGCAGTGTTGGCTTCCTTTACTGCGTCTTTTATTTTTGCCTTCTCCTTGGCCACTTGTGCATAGGTGAGTTGCATATCTTTCTTGCCTGTTCTATTCCCTTGTGTAAACTTTACTCCATCGTACCTGGAAAACGTTGTTGTTCCTGTGAATTTCCTTACCTAACCTTTTCATAGTCATTTAAGTTTAAATTTGCTTCAACTTCTTACAAAGCTATTTTAAGAGTTTATTTTCCTCTTGCCACTGGCTTTGCAATTTGTTTCCAATTGATTCTTGTCCTTGCACAAGGTCTTTCACTAACCCCTCAGGGTCTGTCTAATTACCACAAGCTACACAAGCTTCACAAAGC
>WNGS01165751.1:36103559-36120377 GCA_020271785.1 Procambarus virginalis | reverse complement strand
GGGGGTTTCTATAGGCCATTGCTCCCTGAATGCCTCTCGAGGGGGCCAGGTTCGGCTCGTGGTCCCTCGTAGGCCACAGAACCCATACATTGACTGATGCTAAAGTCTGACATTAGCATATCAGCCTGGTAAGCTCCGGGGAGCCTCCGGGACTCACCCAAAAATGGCGTTTCATTACATTCAATCTGGTTTTCTGTGGGGAGCCCCTACGGCTCCCTGGAGCTTATCGGGCTAATGTATGTTATGTTAGACCGGGACACTAGCTATGGAGTTCAGACCTACCAGGGACCAGCGCCAGAACCTGGCCCCTTCAGAGAGGTTTCAGGGAGCAATGGCCCTGGAAAACCCCATATGGTTGGGGTTTTCCTTATCTGCCATCGACCGGGGTTAGGCACCCAGAAAGGTAGGCGTAACAAAACAAACCCCACATGGTAGAAAACTACAACAAACCGAACAGAGAGGTAGAAAAACTCCCTACAATCACAAGGAAAACAATCAAACAATCACTTTACTGCCGCGCCGGTTGTCCGCGCAGCCCTCCCCTCCCGGGAGGGGGAGGGGGGGGCCCCGGACCTCACCGCGCCGGCTGCCGTCAGTTCGTAAGCTAGTGTCAACCGGGATACACGCTTCTCTGGCCTCAAATTCCTTGGCGGTGTTTGCCTCGTGTGGCGTTCTCTGCTGTTTTTGTGGTTTGCGGTGGCCAGGAGTATTTCATCAGTGCCGGGGCTGCATGAGTCTAGGGGTTCCCTTCCCTAGGCGCCCTGTGAGTACTGCCCTTGCGTGTCAGGGTTATCTTCTCTGGGGCGTTCGGGAACCGCTCCCGTAGGGGTTCTTGCTGCTCGGCATTTGCCTCGCCCTTGGGGCCAGCTGGGGCTTGGGGCCCTTGTTTGGCCTTGGGTAGGGAGTTGGTGTTGTGCTGGTTAGGGCGCCAAGGTGTTGCGCTGCCTGCCACCTACGCGGCGGCCGGTTCCTGTTGCCTCTGGGGACGGTGTACTTTTGCGGGGTTTTTCTTTTGTTTTTATTTTCTTGCCTGGTGGGGTCTGCATAGTGTGGCTATAGTTCCACTAGTAGTGTTTGGCAGCCCTCTGCTAGGCCCCCGTGCTTGTACACGTCCCGGGGGTTTTCAGTATTAATCTTTACCCTTGTTTTCGGGTTTCTTAACCGGTTAGCAACACCTTGCCCGGGCTTCCCGTAGTTGCTAACCTACGGGCCCTGGAAACCCCTGTCTGGGCTCGGGAGACCATTGCATGTGTCTTCCGGGTACCAACCCGTCTTGTACGGGATCGTTGGTTGCTGTGCCTTTGTCTCTAGGTGACAGTCGCCATTTACCTCCGTCATGCTGCCTGTTGGGTCCCTGACACCTTGACCCGGAGTCTTGCGAGAGAGTTTCTCTGCTTGTTCTCCAGTACTCCTGATGTTATTGCTATTCAGAGTACAGGCGGCATCCGTGTTGCAAGCTAGGTTAGGTTGCTGCAACATGCTAGGTTGGTTTCCCACTCGGATGCCCCGAGGCCGCCCCGTTTTGGTTCGGTGCTGTTCGCCCTCCTCCCTCCCTGTTCCCGGTTCCGGACTGTCTGCGGGTTTCGGGGTCGGGGCGGGGTTTAGTTGGGGCAGAGGCTCGGGCGGTTTTCGGGGGCTGCCCCATTCGGGTTGGGGGACGGAGGTTTTAGAGCCTGTTCCTCCAGCCAAGGCTTCTGGGGCTTACCAGCGGCCCGTTTCTTGCTGCCTTTCCCATGGACTCTTTCTTTTCTTTAAGGGCGGAGGGCTTGGAGGACGGCTCTGCCCCGGGGCCTCTGTTGCTGGTTCCCGGGGCTGTGGGGGATGCCTGCTAGCAGTTCTGGGGCGGTTTGCCCCTGCCGGGTTTTTCTGTTTTTGCTTTTGGGCGGAGTTTTTAGCCCATCCAGTCTGCTTGCTTCCCACTTTTGCTGGCGTGTTTTGTCTCTTAGCGTCCAGCACAGCCCCTGCTGGCGGCCATTTTCGTCTGCCTGTTTCCCGGCGTGGCCACCAGGGCGGCGTTGCGGTTTGTTTACATACGCCTGGGTGTGCGAGCGAGCGTCTGGGGTGAGTTTTTCACCCTTTTTTCAGGGGGTTTTCTTCTTCTCCTGTTGTCGTTTTTTTTTTGCTTTTCTGGTGTTTTTCTGCCCGTTACTGTTCCTTTGGGTGTTTATTTTCCACCGGGCTTCTGGGCCATGGGTTTGGGCTCAGTGTTTCTGGCTGTTAGGCTTGCTCCCACACCTTGTCCCTCGGTTTTCGGTCTGTTCTGACTGTTTCCCAGAGGGTTCTGTAGGGGGGCTGCGCTTGCCTTTGTGGTGTTCTCCGCCGGCAATTGTGGTGGTTTGGCTTCCCCCTGGTTCGATTCTGGGTTCCTTTGGGTTCTTTGGTTTCGTTCCAGAGGTTTCTTCCTCTTGGGCCCCCTTTTTGTGGGTTCAGGGGGCTTTGTTTCCTCATGTGACCTGGTTCTGCCTTCTGGGGTTCCGGGGTCTTCCTGGCTTGCAGACTGCTCTTTTTGGGTCTAGGCACATGTTGTTTGTGCTGGGCCTTTGGGTTTTGCTGTCGAGGTGGGCCTTTTGATGCAGTTTAGTGCCTTCTTTGCCTAGCCGGTGTGGTGCTCTGCCCACTGGTCGGCAACTTGTACTTTACATTTACATTGTATGTACTCGCCTCGTTGTGCTTGCGGGGGTTGAGCTTTAGCTCTTTGGTCCCACCTCTCAACCGTCGTTCGACAGGTGTACAGGTTCCTGAGCCTGTTGGGCTCTATCATCCCTACACTATAACCTGTGTAGGGAGTCAGCCTCCGCCACATTGCTTCCTAATGCCTGGGTGTATGCTTGTGCATGTGTACGCTGTGTGTGTGTGTGCATGTGTATACATGTCATATCTTGTTTGTGTATATGTATATGCATAATGTGTATGTGTACTTTTATTATATTTTTTTTTTTTCTCTGTTGGCGGGGTGCTGGGGGAGCAGCTTGCTCTATTGCCTCTCGCATGGTCCTGCTGTTGGTGGGCGCTTTGCGTCGTCTTCCGGCCTCTGGTGGCATCGGTGACGGCTTCTCCCCCTTTTGGGGGGTTCAGAGCTGGCGGGGTGGGGCTTCTTCCCCTGCGTTTCGTCGTGTCATCTTCGTGGGTACGTTGGACGTGGTCGGTCCGTCCCTTCCTTCTGGGGTCCGGCTTCTGTTGGGGGCCGGGTGCCTGGATGGTGGCCCTGGACCTCCAGGTCACCTCTTGGCGCGTTCCTCCCAGGTTTTTCTGGGTCTGGCACGGTTGGTGGTGGGGCTTCCGGCTGGCTGCTTTTGTTGCCTGCCCTATTTTGTGCTGAGCACTTTGAAATTTTTGCATCTTTCCCGGATCTTGGTTCCCTGTCTGTGTCTGAGATTCGGTGTATGGCCTACCTCGACGTCTGGCTGGTGTGGGCTCCCAGTCAGTCCGCATGTCTGCTCGCCAGGGGTGTGGTTCCTTCCAGATCGCCGGGTTTGGTGTCCTGGTGATCGGGAGGTTTTTCCATATGTTTCCATCCCGGGTTCGGGCCTGGTCCTTGTTTAGGGCTATTGGGCCACTCATTCTTTCCCTCCAGACGTGTTCCTGCAGCTGTGGTCCCGCCTTCGGCGGTGCATGAGACGGTCTCGGGTTGCTCAGCGGTTGCTTGAGCGGTTGTGCGGGAGTCTGAACTTCGCCGTGCTAGTCTACCCGCCGGGTCGGGTTTGGCTGCGGCGTCTGTTTTGGTTCCTTCGGGGATTTCCTTTCCGCCTCTCTCGCGATCGTTGGGTTCTCCCTCCGGGGGTCTTTTGTCGGTTGCTGCGTCACCGGCTTCCTCTTCGGGGTTTTTCAGGGTTCGGTGCCTTGGCACCTTCCCGAGCCCTCGCTCGTTGTGTTCACGGACGCGTCGTCTCTTGGCTGGGGCTTTGTGACCAGTGCTCACCAGGCAGGCCAGGGACGGTGGGGTTCGTCCTTCCATCGGGCTCACAGCACGGTTCGGGAGTTCGCATCTGTCTGGTTCGCGCTTCGGAGGATTCGGGTCGCTCGGGGATCGCCCTTTACCTCCGTTTGGACTGTACTCCAGTGGTTCCTTGCCTGAACCGCGGGGGTTCTCTTCAGTCCTTAGCTCTTGGGGTTGGTCCCTGCGAGTGGTTCGTCTGCTGGATTCCCGGGGTTTGGCTCTCCGTGTGGTTCACGTCCGGGGAGTGTCCAACGTTCTGGCGGACGGTCTGTCTCGCTCCCCTCTCCACGGGGTGGACGGTCGACGACGACTCGTTCGTTGGATCTGCCAGACGTACGGTCTCCCAGATGTGGACCTCTTCGCGTCGGCGTGGTCTCGGCGTCTCCCGATGTGACGCCTTCCCCGACTGCGCAGCGTTCGCGGTGGATGCCTTTCGGCGGGACTGGTCTAAGGGGGGTTCCCTGTACCTCTTCTCTCCTCCGGTCCAGCTGTTGCTTCGGGTTCTGGTTCGACATTCCCAGGGAGAGTACTCCTTGTGGCCCATTGGTGGCCGGCCCGGCTTTGGTTTCCGGTGCTGTTGACTCGGTGCCCGAACCCGGGACGTTTACCGCGGCTCTCCGCCTCTTTCAGCAGGTCGGTCCGCTCTGGTACGGGGCTGGTTCGACCTTCTCCTCTGCTCTTCGCGTCTGGGTTTTTGACGCGGGTGTATCACCAATTCTATGGTGATCAGGTGGCTTCGTTGATGGTGTCCCACCTGAGAGCTTCGTTTCGGCGACAGTATGGATTTCCTGGCGTTCTTTTCGCCATTTTCTGGCTCTTTGTAGGTTGTCTTTTCTTTCGGATCAGGTTTTTTGTCCTTTCTTTCTGGCTTGTTCAGGACGGTCGATTGATGCCTGATACTGTCGCCTCGTCTCGTGCGGCGCTGGCGGAGCTGCTCAAGCTAGCTTTCGGGGTCGACACTACATCCGCCCCGTTTCGTAAGCTTTCCTGTGCTATGTTTCACCTCCGGCCTGCTCATGCGCCTCCTGAGCCGTCCTGGTCCTTGGACCGGGTACTCTTCTATCTTTCCTCTCCTCGGTTTGTGGTGGCCCCTTCGGTTCCTGATTATTTTTCCCAGGCTTTGTTTTTGTTGGCGTTGGCCTCTGGGGGCCGGGTAGGGGAGCTTCATGCCCTCCTCCGGCGCAGGGGTTTCTGCTCTTTTGGTCCTGGGGGTAGGTTTGTCCGTTTGCAGCCTTCGCCTTCTTTTCTGGCGAAGAACGAGACGGCTGCTTTCCGGAGGGTTCCGTGGGTCATTGATGCTTGGTTGGTTCGGCCGGGGGTGCATCATGTGTTGTGTCCAGTTGCGGCACTTCGCCGTTGCTTGCGCGCTTCGGCCGGTATGGCTGGGGATGCGCTTTGGGTTGATCCAGTTTCCCTCGTTCCCTGTTCCAGGGTTCGGGTCTCCCAGGTTGTCTGCAGGGTTATTAATCTAGCCAGCCTGCGGTCTATCCTCGTGCCCATGACGTTAGGAAGTTTGCGGCTTTGGCTGCTGTGTTGGTAATATGTCTTGGGCACATATTCGGGCGCGTGGTTTTTGGAATCGAACAGGGTCCTGGCCGCCCGTTATTTGGTGAACGTCCCTGCTCCTCGGCGTTCTTGTGTTGCTTTGGGTCGCAGGTTGCAGCCAGTTGTCTCGACTTCGCGTTGAGGAGTTTGTGGCCGCCGCCTCCCGGGTACGTCCCCTTTTTTCCTTCTCTTTGGGTAATTAGCTCCAGGGAGCCGTAGGGGCTCCCCACAGAAAACCAGCGTTGAATGTAATGAAACGCCATTTTCTGGGTGAGCCCCGGAGGCTCCCTGGCTACCCTCCCTCCCGTCCGGTCGGCGGATTTTTCGCGTTGGTTGAAGCCTAGTTTCCGAACTGACGGCAGCCGGCGCGGTGAGGTCCGGGGCCCCCCCTCCCCCTCCCGGGGAGGGGAGGGCTGCGCGGACAACCGGCGCGGCAGTAAAGTGATTGTTTGATTGTTTTCCTTGTGATTGTAGGGAGTTTTTCTACCTCTCTGTTCGGTTTGTTGTAGTTTTCTACCATGTGGGGTTTGTTTTGTTACGCCTACCTTTCTGGGTGCCTAACCCCGGTCGATGGCAGATAAGGAAAACCCCCAACCATATGGGGTTTTCCAGGGCCATTGCTCCCTGAAACCTCTCTGAAGGGGCCAGGTTCTGGCGCTGGTCCCTGGTAGGTCTGAACTCCATAGCTAGTGTCCCGGTCTAACATAACATACATTAGCCCGATAAGCTCCAGGGAGCCTCCGGGGCTCACCCAGAAAATGGCGTTTCATTACATTCAACGCTGGTTTTTTATTCTTCTTGCCTGATGGGGGGTCTGCCTGATATGGCTATCGTTCCACTCATAATATTTGGATGGCCCTCTGTTAGGCCCCCATGATTGTACATGTCGCAGTGGTTTCAGTGTTTTGATCTCCCCCTTGTTAGCTTTGGGTCTTAACTGGTTAGCAACACCTTGCCTGGGCTTTCCGTAACAGTCAGCCTACAGGCCCTGGAAAACCCTGTCGGGACTCAGTGGATCTATGGATGTGTCTTTCGAGTTCTAGCCCACCTCGTGCAGGTTCGAAGGTTGCTGGGTGCCCTTGTCTCAAGGTAACAGTCACCTCTTTTGCCTCCATCATGCTGCCTGTTGGGGCAACGACACCTTTGATCAAGATTCTTGCAAGTTGTGTTTTCTGCTTGTTCTCAGTACTATTCTGATGACATTTTTGTTAGGGTACAGACAGCATCCGCATAGCATGCTAGGTTTAGGTTGCTGCAACGCACTAGGTTGGTTCCCACCCAGATGCCCCGAGGCTGCCCTGCTTTGGTTATAGGGACCTGGACCTGGGGGCATTAGACGCTTCGACTTTGGTTCAGTCTGCGCTCCATGGTCCTTCCACTGTTGTTCATGCTGCAACTCTTCCCCTCTGCTTCTGGCTCCCAAGCATCTGAGGGTTTGGAATCGGAGCAGGATTTAGTTGGTAATGAGACTCGGGCAGCTTTGGGGGCTGCCCCATTCGGGTTGGGGACTGAGGCATTCGAGCCGATTCCTCCTACCGAGGCTTCTGGATACCACCAGCAGGCCCCCTTCTTTTCAGCTTCAGAGGTCTAAGGTATGGAGGACTGCTCTGCCCCGGTGCACTCTTTGGGAGTTCCTGGGGCTGGGGAGGAGTGGACCTGGGGGTCTTGGGGGGCCCCCCTTTGACCCTGCTTGGGTGTTAGTGCCCTCTTCATGGGGCTTGTTGTTGCAGGGGGGAGGGGTTTTCTTATCCCCATTCCCTGTATGACTATGATTTGAGTTCGGCAGGAAAGTTGACAGGATGACAGGAAAGTTGACAGGATGCAAGCAGGTTGACAGATGGCAGAATGACAGGTAGGCTAACAGGATGGCAGGCAGGAAGGCAGGATCTATCTTGAGGTTAACACTTTCGCCCTGCAGTGGCGCACGAGAGCGTCACTAAGTTTTGTCCTGTTTCCACAAGGGTGAACTGGCGGCGTCACGAGAAAAAATGTTTGTATAAATTCCAATTTCGATCCGATCTACTTGGGAATAGTTTACAAATGTTCACCATGAAATTTACGTTTTCTCTAATAGCCGAAGAGCTTATTTGGGAGAACGGCATGGCAGTGAATCATCGTGGTAAAACAATTGTATTATTGATAAGACGAGTATAATCGACGTAGTTTTTATACTGTAACCCCACGATTATCCGGGATTCAAACATCCGGAAAACGCCCGTATAAGGCCAAAATCGTGATTGGATAAAGTTATCACAATATCCGGCCAAAACAGCCACAGGAATCGGATAAAAGCTGGTTTGGCTGGATGAAAATTCGGCCATACCGTATTAATCCCATCTGTGGCTCTAGACGCATGGTGGAGGAGGGGGTGGGGTGGGTGGGTGGTGTCGGGAGGGTGGAAGTGGTGTGTCAGGAGGGACCACCTGGGTACAGGAATTACCATTAATTTTAGAACAATTAATCATAGCCAAAAACAAATGAAATAAGTACTAGTAATTATATAATAACAAATAAATAAGTTTCCTAAAAGCAATGTGCACAGGCTGAAGCTTCCTTAAAAAATATTGTGAATTTTTTTCCTCCTGGTTGCCTACGTAAGGTGCTATAGCTGCCCCACCCCAAGTGGACCTGTCCAACACTGGTCAACCCATGTGCGTCTGTCCCTCGTGTTATTCACAGTGCTGCGCCATTAGTGAAATATTTTTTAAATAACTTTTATTTTCATAGTAATTTTAAACATTTTTGGCCAAGACTATGTCTGGTAGCAGCATCAATCGTTCTGGAGGTGTTAAGAGGAAGAATGTTGTCCTATCAATTAAAGACAAGTTACGTGTTGTTCACCAGTGAGGCATCACAGGCAGCCAATGCCTTCAGCAGTGAGGCACCACAGGCAAGCCCAAGTGCCTTCACAAGTGAGGCACAAGCAAGCGCCTTCACAGCGAGATGTCACAGGCAAGCCAAATACCTTCAACAAGTGACTTCACAGCAAGCCAAGCGCCTTAAACAGTGAGGCGCAAGCAAGCGCCTTTAAACAAGTGAGCATCACAAGCAAGCCAAGCGCCTTCAACAGTGAGGCATGCAAGCGCTTCATCAAGTGAGGCGCATGCAGCGCCTTCAACAGTTGAGGCCTCACAGGCAACCCAATCCTTTAACCAGTGAGGCTTCGGCAGCTGGCAGTCAAAACTAACTTTGCTTAATGAACTATACAGTAATTTTAAAGTGTTAATTTTTGAGTTGTGTTAGTATAGGTTATGTAATTGTTACGAATTTTTAACATCAAGATGTGTGGCATCAATCAAGAAGATGAACACCAACAAGGTAAGTTGAGGTTTCTAGTTGAATATTTAATATTATATGTGGCAAGGCAATTCAAATTATGTTGTTTGTAGTATAAAAATAGTTGGAAATGGTCACTTATGGACTCGTAAGTGAAAAAGTACCATTACCCGAAAAATGTGATAATCCGGCTGGGGGTCCTTCCCATATAGTCCGGATGATCGAGTGGAGACAGTATTTGTTGCTGGTCGAACGCATCCTTATTTGATGTTTTATAACTATGTTCTTCTAGAACATTCTATTGCGAACACATTGGTACAAAAATGAAATAAGTACATTGAAAAATAATGTCAGGACAGTGAATTGAATATACACTTTTCAATGCGGGTTTCGCCGATATGCCGCCGCGGGTAACACTTCGGCCACTTCCCACACTCTTGTGGGTGGGCTGCAACATTGATTCTGTATTTATATGCATATGTCCGTGTAGAGAATTTTATTGCGATTTCAGTGATACCAAAATTAACCCTATAAGACAAGTGTGGAGTTGACAACCCTGAAGATAGTAGAAACATTTCGTTGCTGTCTGGCGCTCACGGCTAGTGAGCGATGTAGTTTTTTATTTGGTGCTGATCTAACTTATGTTTTGGTGACATTTTATACTTATGTTCTTCTAGAACATTCTATTGTGAACACGTTGGTACAAAAACGAAATACGTACATCGAAAATTAACGTCAGGACAGTGACAAGAGTATACACTTTTAAATGTTGCTGCTCGATTGCCCAAAATGCTAATTTCACTTGGGGAAAGTTTTTTTCATTCGCCGTTTCGCGAAAGTGGTAAGTTGATTTCAGGGCTAAGTGTCCTTGTGGCCCGGTCCTCGACCAGGCCTCTACCCCCAGGAAGCAGCCTGTGACAGCTGACTAACTCCCAGGTACCTTTTTACTGCTAGGTAACAGAGGCATCAGGGTGAAAGAAACTCTGCCCATTGTCTCTCGCCGGCGCCCGGGATCGAACCCGGGACCACAGGATCATGAGTCCAGTGTTCTGTCCGCTCAGCCACTGGCTCCCACATGGCAGAGAGGACTGCAGGCAGGGTGGCAGAAGGGAATACAGGCTGGTTGGTTGACAGAACAGTAAGATGGCAGGTAGGATGGCAGGTAGGATGACAGGCAGGCTGGCAGGCTAGCTGGCAAGCTGGCAGGCAAGCAGGCAGGCTGGCAGGCTAGCTGGCAGGCAGGCTTACAGGCTGGTAGGCAAACCAGCAGGCTGGTACACAGGCCGGCATGCTGGCAGTCTGACTTGCAGGCAGGCAAGTTGGCAGGAAGGGTGGCAGGCTAGCTGGCAAGCAGACATGCTGGAAGGCTAGCTGGCAGGCAAGCTGGAAGGCTAGCTGGCAGGCAAGCTGGAAGGCTAGCTGGCAGGCAAGCTGGCAGGCAGTATGGCAGGCAAGCTGGCAGGCAGTATGGCAGGCTAGCTGCAAGGCAACCTGGCAGGCAAGCTGGCAGGTAAGCTGGCAGGTAAGCTGGCAGGCAGGCTGGGAGGCAGGTTGGGAAAGGTGGGAGGTGGGCAGAGGAGAGCTGCCTTGTGGTTAAGAGGGCCAGTAACCACAAGGGGGGCACCCTCGTTGTGCCTGAGCCTTGAATATATGACAGAGAAGCTGTTAAACAACACAGCCTGGGCACAATAAGTGGTATGTCTCAGGAGTTCTGTGAGACCCTGAGGACAGGTTGCCATTTATTATTGGATTAGGCACAAATAACAAGCAGCATTGTCAAATAATAGTGCAGGAGTTGGAATGTATTTGAGTCAACCCAATTTGTTCCTGGCATTGTCCCACAGACTGAAATGATATTTGGTTGGATATTTATGAACCAGTCAGGATTTTAATTACAGTACTATGCAATTACCTAAGTGTAGTTGCAGGATGAGAGCTACGCTCGTGGTGTCCCATCTTCCTAGTACTCTTTTTCATATAACGCTTTGAAACTAATGATGGTTTTGGCCTCCACCACCTTCTCACCTAACTTGTTTAAACCGTCTACCACTCTGTTTGCAAAAGTGAATTTTCTTATATTTCTCGGGCAGCTTTGTTTCGTTAGTTTAAATCTATGACCTCTTGTTCTTGAAGTTCCGGATCTCAGGAATTCTTCCTTATCAATTTTATCAATTCCTGTTACAATTTTGTACGTAGTGATCATATCGCCTCTTTTTCTTAGGAGCCACTTAGTGGCATGTCTTTGCACCTTTTCCAGTTTGTTGATGTGCTTCTTAAGATATGGGCACAATACAACTGCTGCATATTCTAGCTTTGGTCTAACAAAAGTCATGAACAATTTCTTTAGTATTTCTCCATCCATGTACTTAAATGCAATTCTGAAGTTAAAAAGTGTAGCATAGGCTCCTTGCACAATGTTCTTAATGTGGTCCTCAGGTGACAGTTTTCTATCTAGAACCACCCCTAGATCCCTTTCTTTGTCAGAATTCTTTAAAGATGTGTCACATAATTTATAGGTTGTGTGGGGTCTATCTTCTCCAATTCCACATTCCATAACATGACATTTATTCACATTAAATTCCATTTGCCAAGTGATGCTCCATATACTTATTTTGCCAAGGTTTTCTTGAAGGGCATGACAATTATCTACGTTTCTTATCTTCCCTATTATCTTAGCATCATCAGCAAACATGTTCATATAATTCTGTAGTCCATCTGGTAGATCGTTTATGTAGACAATGAACATAACCGGTGCAAGAACTGAACCCTGTGGTACTCCACTTGTGACATTACTCCAGTCTGATACATTGCCTCTGATTACGGCCCTCATTTTTCTACCAGTTAGGAAATTTTTCATCCATGTTAGAAGCTTATCGGTCACCCCTCCAATATATTCCAGTTTCCAGAACAACCTCTTACATGGAACTCTATCAAAAGGCTTTTCTGTGGGGAGCCCCTACAGCTCCCTGGAGCTTATCGGGCTAATGTACGTTATATTTAGACCGGTACAGTCGCTAAGGAGTTCAGACCTACCGGGGACCAGCACCAAAACCTGGCCCATTCAGAGAGGTTTCAGGGAGCAATGGCCCTGCAAAACCACCCTTGTGGTTGGGGTTTTCCTTATCTTCCATCGACTGGGGTTAGGCACCCAGAAAGTAGGCATAGCAAAACAAACCTCACATGATAAAAACTAAAACATAAAACCGAACAGAGAGGTAGAAACTCCCTCCCATCCTAAGGAAACAAGCAAACAAGCAAACATCGCACTTTACTGCCGCGCCGATCGTCTGCGCAGCCCTCCTCGCCCCGAGAGGGGGAGGGGAAAGCCCCGGACCTCACCGCGCCGGCTGCCTAGCATCAGTTCGTAAGCTAATGTCAACCGGGATAGACGCTTTCCTAGGCGGTGTTTGCCTTTCGTGGCATTCACTTCCGTGTGTTGTGTTGTGCGGTGGCCAGGTGTTCCTCATCAGTACCAGGGCTGCATGCGCTTAGGGGCTTCCTTCCCTAAGCACCCTGTGAGTACTGCCCCTGCGTGACAGGGTTATCTTCCCTGGGGCGTTCGAGAACCATTCCCGTAGAGGTTCTTGCTGCTCGGCATTTGCCTCGCCCTTGGGGCCAGCTGGGGCTTGGGGCCCTTGTTTGGCCCTGGGTAGGGACTGGTATTGTGCTGGTTAGAGCGTTAAGGTGTTGCGCGACCGGTTCCTTTTGCCTCTGGGGACGGTGTACTTTTGCTGGGTTTTTCGTTTGTTTTTATTTTCTTTTGCCTGGTGGGTCTGCCTAGTGTGGCTATAGTTCCATTGGTAGTTTGGTGGCCTTCTGCTAGGCTCCCGTGATTGTGCACGTTGCAGCGGTTTTCAGTGTTATCCTCTACCCCTTGTTAGTTTTGGGGTTTTAACCCGGTTAGCAACACCTTGCCCGGGCTTCCCGTAGTTGTTACCCTACGGGCCCTGCAAACCCCTGTCGGGGCTCGGTGGACCATTCAATGTCTCTTTCGGATTTCAACCCGTCTTGTACAGGTTCGTTGGCTGCTGTGCCCTTGTCTTAGGGTGACTGGCGCCACTTTTACCTCCGGCATGTTGCCTGGTGGGTCACTGACACCTTGACTCGGAGTCTTGCGAGATATATTCTCTGCTTGTTCTCCAGTACTCTCCTGATGTTATTACTGTTTAGAGTACAGGCGGCATCCGTGTTGCAAGCTAGGTTAGGTTGCTGCAATGCGCTAGGTTGGTTTCCCACTCAGATGCCCCAGGGCCGCCCCGTTTTGGTTAGGTGCTGTTCGCCTTTTTTCCTCCCTGTTCCCGGATCTGGACCGTCTGTGGGCTTCAGGGTCGGGACGGAGTTTAGTTGGGGCCGAGACTCGGGCGACTTCGGGGGCTGCCCCGTTCGAGTTGGGGACGGAGGTTTTCAAGCCTATTCCTCTTGCCATGGCATCTGGATCTTACCAGTGGCCCTTTCTTGCTGCCTTTCCCATGGGCTCTTCCTTTCTTTAAGGGCAGAGGGCGTGGAGGACGGCTCTGCCCTAGGACCTCTGTTGCGGGTTCCCAGGGCTGTGGGGGATGCCTGTTATCAGTTCTGGGACTGTTTGCCCCTTCCTGGGTTTTTTGCTTCTGGGCAGAGTTTTTCGTCCATCTAGTCAGCTTGCTTCCCACATTTGCTGGTGTGTTTTCGTATCTATTGCGTCGGTCACGGCCCCGTGTTTTTGGTGGTCATTTTCTTCTACCGGTTTCCCGACGTGGCCACCAGGGCAGCGCTGTGATTTGTTTACATGCCCCTGCGTGTGCCAGCTAACATCTTAGGTGAGTTTTTCACCTCTTTCAGGGGTTATATCCTCCGGTTGCCGTTTCTTTGCTTTTCTCGTGTTTTCTGCCCGTCTTCTGTTCCTCTGAGAATGCTTGGGTGTTGGTTTTTACACTGGGTTTTTCGTTTTGTCTGTTTTGGGTCTGGGCCCTAGGGTTTGGGTTCAGTGTCCCTGTCTGTTTATGCTTGCTCCCACACCTTGTCCCTCGATTTTTGGTCTGTTTTGGCCGTTTCCCTGGGGGTTTCTGTCTGGAGGCTGTGCTTTACCTTTCTGTGGTGTATCTCCACCGGCAAATGTGGTGGTTTGGGCTCCCCTGGATTTGATTCTGGGTTCCTTTGGGTTCTTTGGTTTTGTTCCGGAAGTTTCTTCCTCTTGGGCCCCTTTGTGGGTTCAGGGGGCTTTATTTCCTCATGTGTGACCCAGTTCTGCCTTCTGGGGTTCTGGGGTCTTCCTGGCTTGCAGGCTGATCTTTTTGGGTCTTGGCACGTGTTGTGGTCGTCCCGGGGCTTTGGGGTTTGTTGTCGAGGTGGGCCTTTTGATGCATTTTAGTGCCTTCTTCGCCTGGCCGGCGTGGTGCTCTCTGCCCACTGGTCGAAGGCTTGTAATGTTCTTTTCACGTGTATGTGTGTGTACACATGTACACGTACATGTGTACACTGTGTGGGTGTGTGTGCACATGTGTATGCACATATGCACGTGTGTGTAATACACCTTGTTTGTGTGTATTTATGTATACATATATACTTTTTCTTTCGGAAGGGGCTCTGTTCCCTTCGCTCTTGACAGGGCGCTTGGGGAGCAGCTTGCTCCGTTGACTCTCGCTTGGTCCCGCAGTTAGTGGACATTTTTGGTTGTCTTCCAGCCTCTGATGGCGGTGGACGGCTTCTCCCCCTTTGAGGGGTTCGGGGCTGGCAGGGTGGTATTCTTCCCCTGCGCTTTGTCATGTCATCTTGGTGGGTGTGTTGGACGTGGTCGATCCGTCCCATCCTTCCGGGGTTCCCGTCTGCTCTATGCAGACACATACCTGGCGGATCTGCGGTTCTCCTGGACTTGTTCAGTCTGCGCCCTGGATTCTATGCCCTCATCGGAGGACTGTTGTCTCCAGTCTGGCTTCTGTTGGGGCCAGGTGCCAGGATGGTGGCCCTAGACCTCCAGGTCACTACTTGGCATGTTCTTCTCCAGGTTTTTGGGACTGGCACATTTGGTGGTTAGGGGCTTCTGGTTTGCCACTTTTGTTGCCTTCCCTAGTTTGTAATTGGCACTTGGTGTATTTACGTATCTTTATCGGATCTCAGTGCCCTCTTTGATTCGGCTTAGGATTTGGTGTCTGGCCTACCTCGACGACTGGCTGGTGTGGGCTCCCAGTCGGTCCGCTTGTCTACTCGCCAGGGGTGCGGTTCTTTCCAGATAGCCGGGTTTGATTCCTGGTGATCTAGAGGCCCTTCCATCTGTTTCCGTCCCGGGTTTGGACCTGGCTGGGTCTTGTTTAGGGTTCTTGGGCCGCTCCTTGTCTTTCCCTCCAGAAGTGTTGCTGCAGCTGTGGTCCCGCCTTTGGCTGTTTATGAGGGGGTCCCGGGTTGCTCGGCGGTTGCTCGAGCGGTTGTGTGGGAGTCTGAACTTCTATGTACTGATCTGCCCGCAGGGTTGGGTTTGGCTTCGGTGTCTGTTTGGTTCCTTCGGAGACTCCCCGTCTGCCTCTCTTACAATCGTTGGGTTCGTCCTCTGGGGATCTTGTGTTGGTGCTGCGTCACCAACTTCCTCTTTGGGGTTTTTGGGGTTCCGTGCCTTGGCACCTCCCTGAGCCTTTGTTCGATGTGTTCACGGACTGGTCATCTCTCAGCTGGGGCTTTGTGACCAGTGCTCACCAGGTCGGCCGAGGATGGTGGGGTCTGTCCGTCCGTCGGGCTCACAGCACGGTTCGGGCGTTCTTGGCTGTCTGGTTTGCGCTTCGGAGGGTTCGGGTTACTCAGTGCTCTACCATCCAGCTCTATTCGGACTGTTCTCTGGCAGTTCTTTACCGAAACCACAGGGTTTCTCTTAGGTATTTGACCTTTGGGGTTGGTCCCTTCGAGTGGCTCGTTTGCTGGATTCTCAGATTTTGGCTAACCATGTGGTTCATGTCCGGGGTGTGTTCTACTTCCTGGTGGACCGCCTGTCTCAGTTCATTCCTCTGTTTGTGGATTGGCCAGTCGTCGCCGACTCGTTTTGTTGGCTCTGCCGGATGTATGGACTCGTTTCGTTGGGTCTGCCGGATGTATGGACTTGTCCAGCTGTTGCTTCAGGTTCTGGCTCGGTTCGAGTCCATTCCCAAGGAGAGTAGTCCTTATGGTCTGTGGGTGTGTTTCTTTTTTCCTGTCAACACTGCAATGCGTACGTCGCCAATGTACATGTGGCAGATGCTTCACGAAGCTGTCGGAATTAGCAGAATAGAAAATACGAGAGCAACCGTACAGGGCCTGGGAGCAAGGTCGAGTTAGAGTCCTTGTGGATCTCTTCTCAGACTAGCCTCACCTGGTCCTGCTCCACGTTGGTCGTTGGAATCTTCTCAATGATGTAACACTTTAAGGGACTCCTAGGGTCCTCATCACATTTATAGTTTAGTTAATTAGGCAACTCGGTGTTGAAGACACTTAGAGCTGAAGGCTTGAGTAATATTGGCAGTATTCAGAAGTGGTTCAACGGAAACACCGCATAAAGCTTAACAGTAGTTTATTTACTAACTTAACCACTAATACACAGGGTGCTTGATTTACTTTAGATTAGCGTCGGCAAAGCTATGGGTATATTAACGAGACTCTTGACGTCTGGCTAATCGACTCGTATCCACTCGTGGAGAAACACCTAACTTAACACAGTTGACAGCCAATCACTAACATGGCAACCTAACTGCCGGTATGCAAAGGGATCACAAGAGTTCCAACCAGATACTCGGTAATGATGATATGCAATAAACACAAAGGCACTGTCAATGGGACAGGCAATAACATGCACAATAATAATCACACAATACTAAATGTGTGGTGTATGTGAAGCTCACATTCACAGACGAGTGAAATGTCGTGATACCACACAGATAAACACGCATTCACCGTCGATTCACCTATAACCTACGACAGGTATAAGAAGGTGAGAACTGTGGTTGATCCCTCAGATCAACACAGACACAATAAACAATGACAAGATCTTGTACTTACAGATAAGGTACCTTTCCTTACTCACTCCCTCAGTCAGGCACATTTATACAGCACTCGTAGGTGGCCTG
>WNGS01165751.1:36052189-36066233 GCA_020271785.1 Procambarus virginalis | reverse complement strand
ATGGCAGACGACCACTCAACATTTAAATTATGTCGAATTACACTATCAACCAGGGTGGGCACCCAGAAAGATAGGCGAGCCAATTTATACAACTAGCCAGTAAAATCCGACCTACAGCCCAAAAACACAAAGCAACTACTAAAAGCAAAGAAAAGAAGCAGAAAATAATGGAAACTGGCAACCTTGCCTTCAACTAGTACTCCCGCTCGTTAGTGTATCCCCCCTCCTCACAGGGGGAGGGGGAGCCCGCTCAGGCAAGCCAGCTACTTGCCAGCTCAGTTTTGAGGCCTGATGTAAAGCCCAAAACCGCTGACCGGAGGGAGAGAGGATGTCAGGGAGCCTCTGGCGCTTCTCCTATAATATGGCTTTTTATTACATTCAATGCTGATTTTCTGGGGAGAGCCCTGTCAGCTCCCTGAAGCAAACTACTCACAGAGAAGGAAAACAAGGACTTACCCAGGAGACAGCCGCACCGCAGGTTTCAAATCGAATAAAGCACCGACAGCTGAACAGATGCCTCAAAACTACACAAGTTTTGAGGCATCCACAAACTATCTGGCAGCCAGGGCACTGGTCGACTTCCAACCCCCCCCCCCCCCCCGTGCCCGGATGTCAACCCAGGACATGTTCCCAAACACCTCGGTGAGGACCGCGTACTTCTCTACCGCATGGGATCGAGAATAGACCGCAAGCTGGCCGGAGTGAATGTCACTGCAGACAACCTGAGACACACGAGCCCTGGAACAGGGAACCAGGAAAACTGGATCCATCCAAAGAGCATCCACTGTCACAGAACCAGTGGCACGCAGGTAGCAGTGTACAGTTGCCACCGGACACAACAAGTGATGCACACCCCGGCCTAACCAATCAAGCATCTAACACAAACAGATTCCTACGGAAACTGGCCATCTCATTCTCCACCAGAAAAGAAGAAAAGAAGACGGCTGCAAGCAAACAAACTGACCATCAGAGCCAAAGGAACAAAACCCCCCAGCGCCGGAGGAGAGCATGAAGTTCCACAACCTGAGCCCCAGAAGCCAAGGCCAACAAAAATAAGGCCTTACAAAAACAATCAACAAGCAAAAGGGCCACCACGAATTGAGGAGAAGGTAGAAAAGAAAGAACCCAATCTAAAGACCAGGATGGCTCAGGTGGTGCACGAGCAGGCCAGAGGCGAAACAACGCATGTGAAATCTAGCAAAACGGAGCGGAAGTAACATCCATCTCGAAGGCAAGATGGAGCGGCTCCGCCAACGCCGCACAATATGAAGCGACAGTATCTGGCATGAGATGCCAGAAAAAGCCAAGAGAGAAAGGTCAAAACAACCCAGTCCAAGATCGATGAAAATCAATGAAGAGAAAGGAACTGATGGAAAGACTGCCAAGAGACATCATACTGTCGCACGGAAGAAGACTGCATGTGGAACACCTTCAAAGAAGCCACCTGATCACCATAGAAATGGTGATACACCCGCACCAGAAAGACCAGACGCTAAGTGCAGAGCAGTAAAGAAAACCTGCAAGGTGCCTCACTGACCCAATCTGCCAGTAGAGGCGGAGCCCCAGAGAGACGCCCGGGTTCGGACACCGAGCAAGCAGCACCTGAAACCAAGGCCAGTCTGGCCACCATGGAGCCAGAAGAACCCTCCCCTAAAAGGATTCTAAACAAATCAAGACCTGGAGCAACAGCTGGACCAGGGAAGAGGTACAGAAACCAGTCCAGCCGAAAACATCTACCGCAAGGCCCTCGCAGTTGGGGAACGGCGCCATGGACAATGGGAGATGCCGAGTCAACACTGACCCGAAGAAGTCCACTTCTGGGCGGTCGTATGCCCGGAAAAGCCAAAGGAAGAAAGTGGCAGCAACCAGCCACTCCTTGGAAGGAGGAAGGAAACGGGACAGGCCGGTGACCACAATGATGGACACGCCCCTCAATATGAACCCCCAAAAACGCAGCAAAAGCGCAACCTGAAGCACAACCTGAAGCGATCCAGCCAGAAGAGAGACGGACCAAAGCGACCCCCCACGGGTAGGACAAGGAGCAACGGGGAAGCAGTCCAAATGGCTCTGGATCAAGGAGCCCCAAGGAAGCTGAATCTGGTGCAGCACCTGCCACACAGCTGCAACTCCTGCACTGGGAGTTGTGGGAGTCTTTTGTAGGGCTGTGAGCCCTACAAAAGACCACCCCCCGGTGGTTGAACCGGTGGCTGAGAGGACAGAACACTGGACGCGTGATCCTGTGGTCCTGGGTTCGATCCCGGACACCAGCGAGAAACAATGGGCAGAGTTTCTTTCACCCTGATGCCCCTGGTACCTAGCAGTAAATAGGTACCCAGGAGTTAGTCAGCTGTCACGGGCTGCTTCCTGGGGGTGGAGGTGGCGCTAGCAGACAAGCAGACCAGCCAGGAGCCCACACCACCCAGTCATTGACGCAAGTCACTGGCCAGGAAGACACCATAACCTCGAACACATCCTATCAGTGTAAGAGCAACTGAACTCAAACAAAAACTGAATCCAACTCAGAGGCGTAAACCGGGTCACATACGAGGTATGCGCCAAGGGCCTCCCAAGACTCTGCAAGGGAAATCTTAGAGGAAGAAAACCTCCTAAAAGACGAATCCGAGAAACCCTTAGGGCACCTAGAAAGAAACCTGGGGGGAGCCCTACCTACCACATTTGCCAGCGGATAAGACACACAATGTGAACGAATAGAAATAAAAATTTAATTGTTTTTTCCAAGAAAAAGTCCCCCACGGCTAAAACAACCAGAAGATGGACAAGAGACTGAGGGCCAGTGGCTTGGGAGCCAGACGAGCATATAGGGCAAGTACCAGGCACAACAACCGGTACCCAAAATAAAAGAAATCAATCAATCCACCGGACACAGACTGTGAACATAAGACCGAGGGCCACAGTCGCATACACATGACAAGACAGCCTGGTAATACGAGACCAGGAGACAGGACCACCCCCCATAAGCCCCCAGGGAAACAGGCAGGGAAGGACACAGGAAAGATAAAGAAACAAGACATGGAAAGTCATTCTTCAGCTTCAGCTTGTCCTGGTTAAGTCCTATATAAAGTATGCACTGCAGTTGTGGTGTCCGTAATGAAGGTATGACCTAAAACCAAACCAGATAATACATATAACAAAGATTCACTTGCAATTGCAGGATAGGGTAGGAAAAAAATTAATGAACAACACAAGTAGGACACCCATAATGGGACACTGGGGAAACAGAGTGCCCAAAGGAGCCACAGACACATGAAAAAGAGCTCTGCCTATGTCCATAGGCAAAGCATGAAAGAAAAGAAAAGACAGGAGGCAGTGATGAAGGCGCCAAACGGAGACCCTAAGGACTCCAGAAGCTCAGGAATGTGCACCCAAGGAAAAAGACGAGAAAGCCCAAAGAGCCGAAGTACAACCCTCGCAAGCACAATGAGAAGAGGGCAATGAAACGAGTACAAACTTACCTAAACCACCGGATAAACCTCAGCAGTGATGTGAAAAACACACACACACAATAACGTTCCACCACACACCACTGTCATAACAAACTGCACCAGAGGTTTCTGGAGCGGTTTCTGTCTTACAAAAGTGAAGGATCAAGTCACCAGTAAGAACTAGAGCGCAGGAACTAAGTGAGAAAGAAATGCCCAAAATAGGGGCCGATACCCAGCTGCCACAAGCAAACACGAGTAACAACAAGCACAGCTGGGAAGATGCAAGATGACCAGTAGTGCTGCCTGGCAGCCAGTCACAGCAACACAAACAGTAGAGCAAAATGGCCACCAAAACATAAACATCCAAGAAAAATGGATGCACCCGACCTGAAGGTGCATAAATCACACTGGCAAACATGGTTAAACTAATGCAGAAGGGAAGGAGGGGACGAAAACCCCCCAACCTCTACAGCAACAACCCTTGCCCAGAGGGCACAAGGCCCAAGCAGGGTTCCAAGGAACCCAAGCACCACAAGCACACTTCCTCCAAGCCCCAGGAACCCCCAATACAGGCCTTGGGGCAGAGCTCTCTTCCACGCCCACCACCTTGAACGGGAAGCCTTGGCGGGAAGAACGGGCCTGAATCGAAGGAGCAACCCCCGAAGCTACCCGAGCCTCATCCAATCAAAATCCCGCCCTAATTCCAAAACCCTCGGACAGTTTGGAGCTGGAAGCAGGGAGGGAGGGAGGGGAGGGAGGAACAGGGCGAAAACACCCACTTGGGAAGGAAGCAGGGGCGTGGACAGAAACAAAACTGAAGCAAACAACGCCCCCGCTAATTCTGGGCCCTAAAATCCAAATGAGGCAGGCAGCTCCGGGGCCTTCAAACTGGCTACCAATCAGGCGCATTGCAAGAAGGACAGGCGAGCTTGCAATGCTGACACCGCCTGAATCTTCTCATCTGCAGACAAGGAATGGGTACACTGAAGCACAAGCGGGGAATATGTCCCGCAAGACTCTGCGTTGTAGGTGTCATGGACCCAACAGGCAGCATGTTGGAGGCAAAAGGGGTGATCATCTCTCAGATACAGGGATGAAGAACAACCGGCAACATCGCTCAAGGCGAAGTAAACTCGGACAGATCCATGTTACCAACCGAGCCCACGGGGGTTTTCCAGGGCCCGCAGGGTACGAGAGCCCTTCGGGAAGTCCAGATACTGAGGCCAGCTAAGCCGGTAGACCCCGTGCTTGTAAACAGGCAAACCAACTACCCAGTATCAGAGGTGAAACCTTGAGGGGGCAACGGAGGAGGAAAGCCACCACAACCTAGGCTGGCCTACTAAGCAGACCTCCTTCATTTACAGAGGGAAAATTCCCAAAAATTAAAAATAAACAAGCCCCCGAAACCACACCGCAAGCAAACAAGCAGCCGGAGAGAAACGTCAGCCGTCGCATAGGTAGTAGACTACACCAGCCAGTGGCCCCTGTTTCCCTCTCCACACCAACCAATAACGCTTCCCTATGTTGACCAGACCACACACTATAAGGTAATTACCTAAGTGTAGTTACAGGATGAGAGCTACGCTCGTGGTGTCCCGTGTTCCCAGCACTCTTTGTCATATAACACTTTGAAACTACTGACGGTCTTGGCCTCCACCGCCTTCTCACCTAACTTGTTCCAACTGTCTACCACCCTGTTTACGAAAGTGAATTTTCTTATATTTCTTCAGCATCTGTGTTTAGCTAGTTTATAGCTAGTTTCTATAACCTCTTGTTCTTGAAGTTCCAGGTCTCAGGAAATCTTCCCTATCGATTCTATCAATTCCTGTTACTATTTTGTAAGTAGTGATCAATCATATCAAATCTTTTTCTTCTGTCTTCTAGTTTTGGCATATTTAATGCCTCTAACCTCTCCTCGTAGCTCTTGCCCCCTTCAGTTCTGGGAGCCACTTAGTAGCATGTCTCTGCACCTTTTCCAGTTTGTTGATGTGCTTCTTAAGATATGGGCACCACACAACCGCTGCATATTCTAGCTTTGGCCTAACAGAAGTCGTGAACAATTTCTTTAGTATATAGCCATCCATGTATTTAAAAGCAATTCTGAAGTTAGAAAGCGTGGCATAGGCTCCTCGCACAATATTCTTTATGTGGTCCTCAGGTGATAGTTTTCTATCTAGAACCATCCCTAGATCTCTTTCTTTATCAGAATTCTTTAAAGATTTCTCACATAATATATACGTTACCTTGAGGATACCTTGAGGTGCTTCCGGGGCTTATCGTCCCCGCGGCCCGGTCATCGACCAGGCCTCCTGGTTGCTGGACTGATCAACCAGGCTGTTGGACGCGGCTGCTCGCAGCCTGACGTATGAGTCACAGCCTGGTTGATCAGGTATCCTTTGGAGGTGCTTATCCAGTTCTCTCTTGAACACTGTGAGGGGTTTGCCAGTTATGTCCCTTATGTGTAGTGGAAGCGTGTTGAACAGTCTCGGGCCTCTGATGTTGATAGAGTTCTCTCTCAGAGTACCAGTTGCACCTCTGCTTTTCAACGGGGGTATTCTGCACATCCTGCCATGTCTTCTGGTCTCATGTGATGTTATTTCTGTGTGCAGGTTTGGGACCAGCCCCTCTAATATTTTCCACGTGTAAATTATTATGTATCTCTCCCGCCTGCGCTCAAGGGAATACAGATTTAGGCTCTTTAGTCGGTCCCAATAGTTTAGATGTTTTACCGAGTGGATGGGGTTTATGTTCTCCTATTCCACATTCCATAACATGGCATTTATTAACATTAAATTCCATTTGCCAAGTGGTGCTCCATATACTTATTTTGTCCAGGTCATCTTGAAGGGCATGACAATCATCTAAGTTTCATATCCTTCCTATAATCTTAGCATCATTGGCAAACATGTTCATATAATTCTGTATACCAACTGGTAGATCATTTATGTAGACAATAAACATCACTGGTGCAAGAACTGAACCCTGTGGTACTCCACTTGTGACATTTCTCCAGTCCGATACATTGCCTCTGATCACTGCCCTCATTTTTCTATCAGAAAATTTTTCATCCATGTTAGAAGCTTACCTATCACCCCTCCAATATTTTCCAGTTTCCAGAACAACCTCTTATGTGGAACTCTGTCAAAAGCCTTTTTTAGGTCCAGATAGATGCAGTCAACCCAACCATCTCTTTCCTGTAATATCTCTGTTGCGCAATCATAGAAACTGAGCAAATTCGATACACAGGATCTTCCAGATCGAAAACCATACTGTCTGTCTGATATTATATCATTTCTTTCCAGGTGTTCTACCCATTTAGTTTTAATGATTTTTTCCAATATTTTGACTATTACACTTGTCAATGATACAGGTCTATAATTAAGGGGGTCTTCCCTGCTTCCACTTTTGTAGATAGGAACTATGTTAGCCTTTTTCCACACATCAGCTACAACTCCTGTAAACAGGGATGCCTGAAAAATCAGTTGAAGTGGAATGCTGAGCTCAGGTGCACATTCTCTCAGAACCCATGGTGAAACTCCATCTGGACCAACTGCTTTGTTCTTATTTAGTTCCTTGAGCATTTTTTCCACTTCGTCTCTAGACACCTCTATGTGCTCTATGTTGTTCTCTGGAATTCTTATTGTGTCTGGTTCCCTGAAGATTTCATTTTGTACAAACACACTTTGGAACTTTTCGTTTAATGTTTCACACATTTCCTTTTCATTTTCAGTGAATCTATTTCCCATTTTCAACCTCTGAATATTATCCTTTACCTGCAATTTGTTGTTTATAAATTTATAGAATAGACCTGGTTCTGTTTTACATTTGTCTGTAATCCCTTTTTCAAAATTTCTTTCTGCCTCTCTCCTCACTGCCGTGTGAGGAGACACAGGTGAAGGGACGACGACATTTCGGTCTGTCCTGGACCATTCTCAAGTCGATTGTCTTGAGAATAGTCCAGGATGGACCAAAACGTAGTCGTCCCTTCACCTTCTAGTGTGTGGTCTGGTCAACATTCTTCAGCCACGTTATTGTGACTCATCGCCTGCAACACTTCCTTACCCGGGGTAAGACGGAGAGCCCAAGACCCCCAACTTACCCCAAGGGCAAAAACAACGCCAAGCGATGAAGCCCTCACCGGAGTGTGAGTCCCGAACGACCAGGAAAGTCAACCCTTTCACGCAAGGGTAGTACTTACAGAGCATCCTGGGAAGGGTACCCAGGGTGCATGCAGCTCCAAGTACAAAGAACACCTGGCCACCACACACACACACACACACACACACACACACACACACACACACACCACACACACACACACACACACACACACACACACACACACACACACAAAAAAAAAAAAAAAAAAAAAAAAAAAAAAAAAAAAAAAAAATGCCCCGAAATCATCTCAAGATAACCTCTTTTGGATTCAAAAGGTGACACCCCTAGGGTCAACACTTGCAGCAGAGGAGCTCCAGCATATTTCAACAATCCTAAGTATTGTAGTACAGGTTGAGGATAGTGAGTGGTGTCCCAGAGAACATAAAGGTATAGTGCTTTTGAAAAATAGGTGAGATAATAGGAATGTGCCAAGGGAAGTGAAAAATTGGGTGAGAAAAAGTTGCCCCTATAGTGTTTACAGTGCAGAGAAGAACATTCAAGATGGCCACTGACAAGAGGAAATACAAAACAGAGCTTGATTTTGTGGAATTCAATGAAGAAAGCATTGATATTAGCAGTCTACACAACAAGTTGGTAAAATTAGATACTATAGTGAACTCTCATGTAGAAATAATTAGTAAATTGAAAGAAAGTAATGATCATTTGAATAGCAAAGTTTTAGGTCTTGAGGGTTTAGTGAAAGACTTGCGCAAGGAAAAGAGTCAATTGGAAACAAATTGCAAAGCCATGGAAGAAGAAAATATACTCTTAAAAATAGCTTTGGAAGAAGTTAGAGCAAATTTAAACATAAATGATTACAATAGGCTAGGCAAGGAAATTCAAGAGGAGAAACAGCTTTTGTCAGCACAGATGGAGGAAGTTACACAGGGAATAGAACAGTGCAAGAAAGATATGCAACTCACTTATGCACAAGTGGCCAAGGAGAAGGAAAAAATGGAAGCAGCAGTAAAGGAAGCCCAAAAATGCAGCAACCAAGATAAAACAAACATTAGGCTGGAAGTGAGAAAGGAATTGGCATCTAACCCGAGGTTGGTGCAAAACACAGTTGATCGGAGTAAGTCCCTGATAATTTTTGGCTGCAAAGAAAAGGAGATAACATCTAGGTCAGAAAGAGCTGTAGAAGAAGCAAAAGTAGTAGATAAAATTGTTGGCCTCGTGGAAGGTCTTACAACCAAAGAGAATGTGTGCGACTACAGGAGAATAGGCAGATATGTAAAAGGGAAAGATCGACCTTTGAGGATCACCCTAAACGGTGCCAAGCAGATGGAAGAAGTACTAAGGAATGCTAGAAAGTTACAAAGTGATGAGGATGGGAAAATGTGGTCATTAAGACGAGATCTTTCAAGAGAAGACAGAGAGAAGCTGAAACTGAACCTCGCTGAGGCAAAACGTTTAAAAGAGAGCAGGAATGAAGAAGAAATCAATTCTTTTTTCTACAAAGTGTTAGGGGTAGGCAGACCAGTAAAGTGGTACATAAAGGCAAACCAACAAATCAATAGAGAGAGGGGGGAGTGAAGAATAAGGAGAGGGGGAACAAGTTCCTGAAGATTGCATACACAACATAGATGGAGTAAGATCGAAGATATTGGAGTTAAGTGATGTAATACAGATGCAGACACCAGACATTGTTGCACTCACGGAGACAAAACTTGAAGATGATATTTTAAATGAGGTCATATCCCAAGGGGCTACTCAATTTGGAGAAGGGACAGAAAAATTAGGAAAGGCGGCGTGCGTGCTGTGCTGGTGAAAGAACACATAAAGGTGAAGGAAATAATGACTGCCAATCCACAAGAGGTTGACATAATAGCACTAGAGATCTGCCATGAAGATGATAAACTAATGGTCATAAAATGCATATAGTCCACCACAAGCAGCACATGGTCAAAGGAGGAGCTAGATAGTAAACGAGAAGGTCTTATAACAAATAAGGAGAGAGATCGAGGGTATAGCGAGGAGCGGATAACAATAGGTCACGACTGTTGATAGNAAAATGAGGACCTTAAACATAATACAGAGTACAAAACACAATCAAATGTACCCATAGTAGGAAAACAGCATGTAAAGGATTTGGGAATAATAATGTCTGACGACCTAACGTTTAAGGAGCATAACAAGCAAATATTGCGACAGCCAGAAAAAATGATAGGATGGATTACGAGAACTTTCAAATCCAGGGATCCCATCACAATGGTTGTACTCTTCAAGTCACTTGTGTTGTCCCGTCTTGAGTACTGCTCAGTACTCACTTCCCCTTCAGAGCAGGAGAGATTGCTGAAATAGAGGGAATACAGAGAACATATACGGCACATAGACGAGATAAAGCACCTAAATTATTGGGATCGTCTCAAAGCTCTCCAAATGTACTCACTAGAAAGAAGACGAGAGAGATATCAAATAATATACCCTGGAAGATACTGGAGGGCCAAGTACCAAATCTGCACAGTAAAATAACGACGTACTGGAGTGAACGATATGGAAGAAAATGCAGAATAGAACCAGTGAAGAGCAGAGGTGCCATAGGCACAATCAGAGAACACTGTATAAACATCAGAGGTCCGAGGTTGTTCAACGTCCTCCCAGCAAGCATAAGAAATATTGCCGGAACAACCGTGGACATCTTCAAGAGGAAACTAGATTATTCCTCCAAGGAGTGCCGGACCAACCGGGCTGTGGGGTATGTGGGCCTGCGGGCCGCTCCAAGCAACAGCCTAGTGGACCAAACTCTCACAAGTCAAGCCTGGCCTCGGGCCGGGCTTGGGGAGTAGAAGAACTCCCAGAACCCCATCAACCAGGTATCAACCAGAGGGGGGGTCTGGTTTTGGTAAAACGCGAAATTTTGGTTGTTTATTTTCTTGTTGGTAGAATTCTTTTAATAATTTGAGGGTACTGCTCTCCTTTTTCAACCATGTGGTATTCTGTTTGATTCTCCTTTCTTTCTGCTTCTCTGATTGATGGAAAAATGATAAGCTTTTAAATGTAAACTGTTCATGGGCCATTGCTCTCTGCACATTTCTGAGGGAAGTCAGGTTCTGGCTCGTGGGCCATGGTAGGCAACAAGAACTCTGCTACTGATGACTTCAAGTAGTTTGGCACTTAATCAGTATAATAGCTTAGAAAGCCGACGGGGCTTCCCACAGTAAACATGAACACATTTTTGTGTATACAATTCCACACACACAGAAATCACAATAACGTAATACATGAAACGAACAAATTCACAAGGGTCGTGATAAGGATTCGAACCTACGTCCAAGAGCATCCCAGACACTGCCTTAACTGACTGAGCTACGACATGGTCAAAAATTTCTGTGTGTAATGAAGTAAGGGCAAAGAGGGAGACGGCATATTGACATAGTTCGAGTGCATGGAGGAGTTGTGTAAAAACCAGCGTTGAATGTAACGAAACGCCATTTTCTGGGTGAGCCCTGGAGGCTTCCTGGAGCTTATAGGGCTAATGTATGTTATATTAGACTGGGACATTAGCTAAGGAGTTCAGACCTACCAGGGACCAGCGCCAGAACCTGGCCCCTTCAGAGAGGTTTCAGGGAGCAATGGCCCTGGAAAACCCCCTTGTGGTTGGGGTTTTCCTCATCTGCCATCATCTGGGTTAGGCACCCAGAAAGGTAGGTATAACAAAACAAACCCACATGGTAAAAAACTAAAACAAAAAATGAACAGAGAGGTACAAACCCCTACAATCCCAAGGAAACAAGCAAACAAACAAACATCACACTTTACTGCAGCGCCGATTGTCCGTGCAGCCCTCCCCGCCCCGAGAGGGTGAGGGGGGAGCCCCGGACCTACCGCGCCGGCTGCCTAGCTTCAGTTCGGAAGCTAAGCTTCAACCAACGCGAAAAAAAATGCCGACCAGTGGGAGGGAGGGTTGCCAGGGAGCCTCCGGGGCTCACCCAGAAAATGGCATTTCATTACATTCAAAGCTGGTTTTCTGTGGGGAGCCCCTACGGCTCCCTGGAGCTTCATATACAAAGAGAAGGAAAGAAGGGCTAACCTGGGAGGCGGCTGCCACAAACTCCGCAATGCGAAGCCGAGACAATAGGCTGCAACTTGCAACCCAAGGCAACAAGAACGCACAGGAGCAGACGCGCATAAAGAATGGGCAGCCAAGAACCTGTGTGACCCTCAAATCCCTGCACCCAAAATGAGCCCTAGACGTAACCAATACAGCAGCAAAAGCTGCAAACATGCGAACAGCACGGGCGCAAGGACAGACCGCAGGCTGGAAGACTGAAATACTTTGCGGACGACCTGGGAGACCCGAGCCCTGAAACAGGGAACAAGGGGAACCGGAACAACCCAAAGCGCATCCCCAGACACGGTACGCAGGTAACAGCAAAAAGCGCAACCGGACAACACACGACGCACCCCCGGCCAAACCAATCAAGCATCAATAACCCAAGAACCCCTCTGGAAAGCAGCCGTCTCGACCGTCACCAGGACAGAGAAAGGCTGCAAACGTACAAACTACCACCAGTACCAAAGAGCAGAAACCTGAACTGAAGGGGCTACCACAAACTGAGGAGAAGATAAGAAGGCACCCTGATCAAGGACCTGCTTGATACTGCTTGATAGGACCAGGACGGCTCAGGTGATGCATGAGCAGGCCGAAGGTGAAACGAAACACGAGAAAGCGTACGAAACAAGGCAGATGTGACGTCCACCCCGAATGCAAGCAGCCGGAGCGGCTCCGCCAGCGCCGCACAAAAACGAGGCGACAGTAAGAAACATCAAATAACTGTAGTCCTGAAAACCCAAGAAAGGACAAGACAACCTGATGCGAAAGAGCGGACAACCTATGAAGAGCAAGAAAAAGTGAATAGAAACACCATAAACGTCTTACTGTTGCCAAGACTAAGCTTACAGGTGGGACACTGTCAACAAAGCCACCTGATCACCACAGAGATGGTGATACCCGTGTCAAAAAACCAGATGTGAAGAGCCGAGGAGAAGGCTGAACTAGTCACGTACAGGACCGATCCGACCTGCCGAAAGAGGCGGAGCCGCAGGAAAATGCCCCGGGTTCGGACATCTATTAAGCAGGGTCTGAAAATAAAGCTGGGCCGCCACCAAGGAACCATAAGGACTACTCTCTTGGGAATGGGCTCCAACCAAGCCAGAAAACGAAGCAACAGCTGGACCGGGAGAAGAGGAACAGGTACCCACACCTCGACCAGTCCTGCCGAAAGCATCCACCGTGAACACCTCGCAGGCGAGTAAGGGCGCCACATAAAATGGGCAACGCCTAAACCACGCCAACTCGAAGACGTCCATAGCCAGCAGTCCATACGTCCGGCAGAGCCAATGAAACAAGTCGGCGACGACTGGCCAATCCGCGAACAGAGGAATGAACCGAGACAGCTGTCCGCCAGGACGCCTGACACACCCCAGACATGAACCTCACTGTTAGCCAAACCCCGAGAGTTCAGCAACGAGCCATTCTAAGGAACCAATCCCAAAGGTCAACACCTAAGAGAAACCCTGTGGTTCCAGCAAAGAACCGCCAGAGAACAGTCCGAATGGAGCACCAAGGTACCCAAACCCTCCGAAGCGCAAGCCAGACAGCCACAAACTCCCGAACTGTGCTGTGAGCCCGACGGATGGACAGACCACACCATCCCCAGCCAACCTGGTGAGAACTGGTCACAAAGCCCCAGCTAAGAGATGACCCGTCTCTGAACACATCGAGCGAAGGCTCGGGGAGGTGCCAAGGCACGGAACCTCGAAAACCCCAAAGAGGAAGCTGGTACCTGGTTGATACCTGGTTGATGGGGTTCTGGGAGTCTTCTACTCCCCAAGCCCGGCCCGAGGCCAGGCTTGACTTGTGAGAGTTTGGTCCACTAGGCTGTGCTTGGAGCGGCCCGCAGGCCCACATACCCACCACGCCCGGCTGGTCCGGAACTCCTTGGAGGAATAAATCTAGTTTCCTCTTGAAGATGTCCACGGTTGTTCCGGCAATATTTCTTATGCTTGCTGGGAGGACGTTGAACAACCGTGGACCTCTGATGTTTATACAGTGTTCTCTGATTGTGCCTATGGCCCCTGCCTTTCTTCACTGGTTCTATTCTGCATTTTCTTCCATATCGTTCACTCCAGTACGTTGTATTTTACTGTGTAGATTTGGGACCTGGCCCTCCAGTATCTTCCAGGTGTATATTATTTGATATCTCTCTCGTCTTCTTTCTAGTGAGTACATTTGGAGAGGAGAGCTTTGAGACGATCCCAATAATTAGGTGCTTTATCGCGTCTATACGTGCTGTATATGTTCTCTGTATTCCCTCTATTTCAGCAATCTCTCCTGCTCTGAAGGGGGAAGTGAGTACTGAACAGTACTCAGACGGGACAGCAAAGTGACTTGAAGAGTACAAGCATTGTGATGTGATCACTGGATTTGAAAGTTT
>WNGS01165751.1:35981442-36050398 GCA_020271785.1 Procambarus virginalis | reverse complement strand
TGGTAAGGCAGTGGACCGGTGGTTGTTGACCAGTGGTAAAGGGGGGAGAGAGCGACCCTTCACAGCCTACCGAGTGTGTACACAAGCCTCATGGCCCCTGTACACAGTCTGGTGTGTGTGTTACCTCACTATTCACTGTGGTAAGGTAAATACTGTGCACCAACACTGTAAGGAACCTTTCAGATATCTCCCCCCCCCCACTCTAAGTACCATAATGACCTAGCAGGAACACAAAGAAATTACAAAAGGGTGATACATCAAATGAACAAATCCACAAGGGCCATGCTGAGGGTTCAAATCCTCAGCATGGCCCTTGTGGATTTGTTCACCTGGCAGGTACATCTTGAGGTTATCTTGAGATGATTTCAAGGCTTAGTGTCCCCACAGCCCAGTCCTTGACCAGGCCTCCATTCCCAGGAAGCAGCCCGTAGCAGCTGTCTAACTCCAGGTACCTATTTACTGCTAGGTAACAGGGGCATCAGGGTGAAAGAAACATTTTTGCCCATTTGTCTCTTCCTCCACCGGGGATCGAACCTGGAACCTCAGGACTGCAAATCCGAAGCGCTGTCCACCCAGCTGTCAGGCGGCCCTGACAGCTGGGTGGACAGCGGTGAAAGAAAATTTTGTCCATTTGTCTCCGCCTCCACTGGGGATCAAACACGGAACCTCAGGACTGCGAATCTAAAAGCGCTGTCACCCAGATGTCAGGCACCCTTACATCTGAAAGGTTCCATTTTGCTCGTGCAGAATGATGATTCACCCAACGATCAGGGTTCTGTCTAATGGGCTAAGTTATATTTTGAATTTGGGAGCAACCATTGTATATATTGAGATGGAAAAAAAACCAGCGTTGAACGTGATGAAATGCTATTTTCTGGGTGAGACCCGAAAGCTCCCCGGAGCTTACTAGGCTGATATGCTAATATCAGACTTTGGCATCAGTCATGTGTATGGAGTTCTGTGGGCCTACGGGGACCACGAGCCAGAACCTGGCCCCCTCAGAGAGGCATGGGGAGCAATGGCTTATAGAAAAACACACACATGCAGTTGGAGGCATTCTATGTCTGCCATCGACCGGGTCAGGCACCCAGAAATGTAAGCATCCAAAAACAAACCCCTATTCTGGCAAAAATTTTGTTACCAAAAGCTGAACAAGTGGATAGAACTCCCCTAAAAGAAACAAGCAAACGAGCATGATGTCATACGTCACTGCGCCGTGTCTGCACAGCTCACCCCTCCCAGGAGGGGGAAAGGGGAGCCCCAGACTCCCATGCCGGCTATCCACCCTTCAGTTCTGAGGCTGGATGTCAAAACACACGAAAAAAATGATGACTGGAGGGAGGGAGGGATGCCAGGGAGCCTCTGGGTCTCACCCAGAAAATGGGGTTTCATTACATTCAACGCTAGTTTTCTGGGGGGAGCCCCTTCGGCTCCCCCAGAGCTAACTACCCACAGAGGAAATAGTAGAGGGACTTACCTGGGAGGCGGTCGCTGCTCAATCTTCAACTCGAAGTCGAGACAACTGGCTGCAACCGCCGACCCAACACAACACAGGTTCGACTAGGCCCAGGAACGTTCACGAGATATTGAGCAGCCAGGACCCCTGTTCAACTGCCAAAATTCCCGAGCCCAAATGTCAGCCCAGGACATATTGCCAAACACGGCAGCAAGAGCAGCGAACTTGCGAACGTCATGAGCCCAGGGATAGACCACAGGATAGCCTTAACAGTCCTGTGGACGACCTGGGAGACCCGCAGCTGCGAACAGGAAAGAAGGGAAACCAGATCAACCCATAGTGCGTCCCCAGACACAGAAGCCATGGCGCGCAAATAACGCGAAGGGCCGCAACCGGACACAAAACATGATGCACCCCCGGTCTGACCAACCAAGCATCAACAACCCAAGGACCCCTCCGGAAAGCAGCAGTCTCATTCTTCGCCAGAAAAGAAGGCGACGGCTGCAGACGGACAAACCGATCGCCAAGACCGAAGGAGAGCATGAAGCTCACCAACCCGAACCCCAGAGACCAATGCCAACAGAAAAAGCGCCTTCGAGAAGCAATCCTGAACCGAAAGGGCCACAAACTGTGAAGAAGAAAGAAAAGAGAACCCTGTCCAATGTCCAGGACGGCTCAGGCGGCGCATGAGCAGGCTGCAGGTGAAACAACGCACGAGACAGCTTGCGAAACGGCACAGACGTAACGTCAATACCAAAAGCAAGCTGAAGTGGTTCCGCCAGTGCCGCACGATATGAGGCGACAGTGTTAGGCATAAGATGACAGTCCTGGAACAACCAAGAGAGAAAGGACAACACAACCATAACAGACTGCGAAAAAAACGATGAAGATGCAAAAAGAAATGGAAGGACCACCAGGAAACTTCATATTGCCACTTAGAAGAAGCCCGCAGGTGGGACACTAACAAGGAAGCCACCTGGTCACCATAGAGATGAAGATAAACCTGAATAAAAAATACCATACACGAAGACTCGAGGAGAAGATCGAACCAGCCACGTGACGCACCGGTCAGATCTGCTGAAACAAGCGGAGCCATGGAAAACCTCCGGGTTCGGATATCGAGCAAGCAGCGCCTGAAATCACGGCTGGGCCAGCCATCATGGGGCCAAGAGGACTACTCTCCCCTGGTAAGTCTCCAAGTGAGACAGGACCTGGAGCAACAGCTGAACCAGGGAAAAGAGTTACAGGAACCCCCACTTCGACCAGTAATGCCGAAAGGCATCGACCCTGATGGCCTCGCAGTCGGAGAAAGACGCCACATATACGGGAAGGCACCTCAACCACGCCGACACAAAGAGGTCCACATCGGGGCACCCGAATGTCTAGCAAAGCCAAAGGAAGGAGTCGGCATCAATCGTCCATTCTATGGAAAGGGGAATGAAACGAGACAGGTCGTCGGCCAGGACGTTGGACACTCCCCGCATGTGAACTGCCAGGAGAGCCAAACCCCGAGAACTCAGCAGACGAGTCACCCGAAACGACCAGTGCCAAAGAGCCAAAGACCGCATCGAATCCCCCCCCCCCCCGGTTCAGGCAATGAATCACTGGGGAGCAGTCTGAATGGAGCTGGATCATCGATCCGCGGGCAACTGCAGATCCCTCCCCAGTGCAAACCACACCACTGCGAACTCCCACACCGTGTTGTGGGCCCGATGGAAGGACGGACCCCACTGTCTCTGGCTGGCCTGGTGAGCACTGGTCACAAAGCCCCAGCCAAGAGACGACGCATCCGTGAACACATCGAGCGAGGGTTGAGGTAGGCGCCAAGGCACTGAACCCCAAAAACCCAAAGAGGAAGTCGGCGATGCAGCAGCCGCCGCAAGGCGCCTGGGGTCCGAACTCAGCAATCGCGAGAGAGGCGGAAGGGATGTCCCTGAAGGAACCAGAACAGCCAATGAAGCCAAACCCAACCCAGCGAGTAGACCATCATCGTGAAGTTCAGGCTCCCGCACAGACCCTCGAGCAACCGTGGGGTGACCTGGGAGCCCCCCAGAAACAGGCCCATGCGAAACCGCAGCCGCAGGAGAGACTCCAGAGGAAGAGACAAGGAAGCGGTCCGAGAGTCCCACACAAGACCCAGCTAGGTCCGAACCTGGGAGGGAACGAAATGGGACTTCCTCCAATTCACCAAGAACCCAAATCCAGTGAGCTAGGAAAGAACCAAATCCCTGGCTAGCAGACAAGAGGACCGGCTGGGAGCCCATACCAGCCAGTTGTCGAGGTAGGCCAACACCCGAACACCTAAGAGATGGGCCACAATGACCCGGGATAAGGCGCGTGAACATGCGAGGTGCCAGGTTCAACCCGAACAGGAGACAACGAAAATGGTAACCCTGACACCCCACAACAAAACCAAGCCAGTCCCTGAATCCCGGGTGAATCAGGACGTGCCAATAAGCGTCCCGGAGGTCCAGGGACACCATCCAAGAGCCCGGCACCAACAGGAGCCGAACCTGGGACAGCGTAGTCATCCAAAAGGAGGGGCAATGAACCCAGGGGTTCAGATGGGACAAGTCCAGAATGAACCCCAGGTCCACACAGTCCCGTTTCAGTACTGGGAACAGACAGGCAGCTCATCTGAGGGACGTTGTCGTTTCGACCATGCCCAAACGCACCCACTCCAAGACGACTTGACAGAGCGTAGGGGAAGAGGCCTGCCCCGCCATCCCCGAACTCCCCGAAGGAGCAGGGGCCACCGAATGCCACTGCAGGCCGAAACGCCAACAAATCGTGGGACCAGGCGTGAGCGAATAGCACCAGCCTCCCCTCCATAGCCTCGTCAATGGGGCGATAGTGGGACAGCCAGAGGCTTAGGGCCCCGTGCAGGAATCTCTCTGCAAAAAAAAAAAAAAATAAATGGGGTGAACTGAGAAAGGGCCGGCGACCTTACGAGACCCAGAACCTCGCACAGAGCGAACACCGTGCCAACCAGACAAAGGCGGGACCGAAGGCGGGACCGGACTCGAACCTGGCACCAGTGGTCTACCACGATGTTTGTAATTTGGTGTTTGTAATGTGTTATCTTGAGGTTATCTCGAGATGATTTTGGGGCTTTTGTGTCCCCGCGGCCCGGTCCTCGACCAGGCCTCCACCCCCAGGAAGCAGCCTGTGACAGCTGACTAACACCCAGGTACCTATTTTACTGCTAGGTAACAGGGGCATAGGGTGAAAGAAACTCTGCCCATTGTTTCTCGCCGGCGCCCGGGATCGACCCCGGGACCACAGGATCACAAGTCCAGCGTGCTGTCCGCTCGGCCGACAGGCTCCCATGCCGACCGGATGAGGGGAACCGGCCGACCGGATGAGCGGAACCCCGAGCCCTGGCACGACCACCCTCCCCGGTAGGTCCCCCCCCAAGATTTCAGAGAGGAGGCAAGCACCGCCTGCGTACACACGAGCCGGGAAACATAAAACAGGGAAACTGGCTCCTGCAAGATCGGCACAAAAAGCTTGAACAAGGCAGCCGACGAGCAAGCCGTCAAGCCCAAGGCACCGGACCCAAGAACGGCCCCAAGCGTCCCCACATCCTCTGCAAACCATTCTGAAGAGAGCTCCAGGAGAGAAAAGAAATGCAAGGCCGAAGCCAAAAGACTACGGGCGCGCAAGTCCTCAGCAACCCGCGTCGCCGAAAGGGAGGGAACCTGCACATGGAGCTGCAGAACGCCAACATCCTGGAGAAGGGCTGGGGCAAACAAACACTCACTGAGGTGCTCAAGATCGCCCCCAGGAAAACCTGAACCACTGTCGAAGCCTCGCGCCACTCAAGCAAGCGGGTACGACAGAAGGAATGCCAAGCCTCCAAAGCAAACACAGGACAGTCAGGACGACTCCGGAACCTCATAATGGACCCAGAAAGGGAACGACAACCCAAACTTGAATGAAGAGAGATCCATAAGCAAGGCATAATCCAGAGTGCACAGAAGGTAAGCTGCAAGGGCCACCCTCACCGCAGATGGTAGGATGCGGTAAGCCAAAAACCTCTGGAAGAATGGAACCAATGCACCCGGGGGGGACACAGAACCAAACCCAGGGAGGGGCAGACACCAAATCCAACTCGTACGCAGAGGGGTGATAAGAGAACCCCACTCCTTGTAACAGTAAGCTCGGCTCAGGGGGCAGAAAAACTCAGGCGGGGTCCAGTGAGGCCAAAGGCCGCCAAGTCAGCCCCTCCCCAGCCCCAAGATCCCCCTCCACAGGACCCGGGGCCGAGTCATTCCCCAACGCACCAGCCTCAAAAGAAAAAGCCGGTGCAGCCACATAAGCCAGACGGAAGGGAGCCCACTGGTCAGAACTGTAGGCTGCAGCAGAGGGATCTGACTCGAATGCTTCCGTCGCCGCATCAGAAGGGGCATCCACCGACACTGCCTGAGTCACAACACCATCTAAATCTTGCCCCGATTCTGAAACCCTCAGACGTTTCGGGGCTGGAAGCAGGGGGGGGGAGGGGAAGAGGGACCAGGATGCACAACAGCAGGGGAAGGATGAGGGGGTGCTGACTGAACAAGGTCGAAGCGACCCCTACCCACAAGTCAGGGTCCCTATAAGCAAAACTGGCAGCCTCAAGGCATCCGGGTGAGCAACCAACCGAGCGAGTTGCAACAACCTAAAGCGCACATGCAATGCCTGTGCCGCATGTACCCGTAAAAGATCATCATTAGACTGGGTAAACTGAGTCACAAGCAAGCAAGGAACAGAACTCGCAGGACTTCGGGTCGAAAGTGTCACCAACCCAACAGGCAGCGTGATGGAGGCAAAGACAGTGAGTCACCCTGAGACAAGGGGACAGAGCAGCCCTCAAACTCACATGAAGCGAGTGGGAACTCTGGAATCACATCCATCGGACCCACACGTCCCCGAGAGGTTTCCCAGGATCCTGAGACGGTACTCACGCTCAGGGAATCCCAGGCAGGGTGCTGCTAACCGGCGCCCAAAACTACCAATCAACTGTCTAAAGCTGAACCCCAGTGACGTGTACAATCACGGGGACCTGGCAGGGGGGGCACCACCAGAAGAACCGTATTAGGACATACACCAAGGGGCAAGCAAGGCAGACCCCCCTTCAAGGCAAAAACAAAAATAAAAACAAAACCCCACACGAGGACAACGTACCCCAAAGAACAGAGCTGGCCGCTTTGAATGGTGAAATCAAGCTGTGCAGCACCCTGCACCAGTGCACACCAGTGCACACCAGCACACCAGTGCAAACTGCCTCTTACCCTAAGGTAAACACTGGAGACAAAAAACCAAGCACCTAAAGGGCGGTCGAAAAACCAAGCAGTTAAACAGCCCAACAGAGGCACGACCCAAGGAACTTGTGGAAGGTAACCCCAAGCCCCAAGGGCAATACTTACAGGGCACCTAGGGAAGCTAACCCTAGGCACATGCAGCCTGAGTACCATAGAATAACTCCTGGCTCTCGCACCCCTGGAAGACAGCCACCACACTCGAAACACAGTGCTGAAAAACCACTGGAGCCAGAGCACACGACCTCTAGCATCAGCCTTAGAACTGAAGGGTGAATAGCTGGCACGGGGGTCTGGGGCTCCCTCTTCCCCTCCCAGGGAGGGGCGAGCTCCGCAGACAGCGGTGCGGCGACATGTGACGTCATGCTCGTTCGCTCGTTTCTCTTAGAGTTCTATCCACTTGTTCGGCTTTTGGTAACAAAATTTTCACCAGAATAGGGGTTTGTTTTGGGATGCTTACCTTTCTGGGTGCCTGACCCAGTCGATGGCAGACACAGAATGCTTCCAACCATACGGGGGGGGTTTCTATAGGCCATTGCTCCCCATGCCTCTCTGAGGGGGCCAGGTTCTGGCTTGTGGTCCCCGGTAGGCCCACAGAACTCCATACATATGACTGATGCCAAAGTCTGACGTTAGCATATCAGTCTAGTAAGCTCCAGGGAGCCGAGGGGGCTCCCCCAAAAATATACCCAGTAATTATGTTCATCTGATTAAAAAACCAGCATTGAATGTAATGAAATGCCATTTTCTGAGTGAGCACCGGAGGCTCCCTGGAGCTTATCGGGCTAATGTATGTTATGTTAGACCTGCACATTAGCTATGGAGTTCAGACCTACCAGGGACCAGCGCCAGAACCTGGCCCCTTCAGAGAGGTTTCAGGGAGCAATGGCCCTGGAAAACCCCATTGTGGTTGGGGGTTTTCCTTATCTGCCATCGACCAGGGTTAGGCACCCAGAAAGGTAGGCGTAACAAAACAAACCCCACATGGTAAGAAACTACAACAAAAACCGAACAGAGAGTTAGAAAACTACCTACAATCCCAAGGAAACAATCAAACAAGCAATTTACTGCCGCGCCGGTCATCCGCGCAGGCCTCCCCTCCCCGGGAGGGGGAGGGGGGGCACCGGACCTCACCACGCCGGCTGCCTTCAGTTCGGAAACTAGGCTTCAACCAACGCGAAAAATCCTGCCAACCGGATGGGAGGGAGGGTAGCCAGGGAACCTCCGGGGCTCACCCAGAAAATGGCGATTCATTACAGTCAATGCTGGTTTTCTGTGGGGAGCCCTTACGGCTCCCTGGAGCTACATACCCAAAAAGAAGAAAAATAGGGACTTACCCAGGAGGCGGCGGCCACAAACTCCTCAACACGAAGTCGAGACAACTGGCTGCAACCTGCAACCTAAAGCAACACAAGAACGGTGAGGACCAGGGACATTCACCAAATAACGGACCCTGTTCGACTTCCAAAATCTACGTGCCTGAATATGTGCCCAAGACATATTACCATACACGGCAGCCAAAGCTGCAAACTTCCTAACGTCATGAGAGCAAGGATAGACCGCAGGCTGGCTAGACTTAATAACCCTGCAGACAACCTGGGAGACCCGAGCCCTGGAACAGAGAACGAGGGAAACCGGATCAATCCAAAGCGCATCCCCAGTCACCCCGGCTGAAGCGCGCAGGTAACGGCAAAGTGCTGCAACCGGACACAACATATGATGCACCCCCGGCCAAACCAACCAAGCATCAATGACCCACGGACCCCTCCAGAAACCAGCCGTCTCGTTCTTCACCAGAAAGGATGGAGAAGGCTGCAAACGGACAAACCTACCCCCAGACCAAAAGAGCAGAAACCCCTGCGCCGGAGGAGAGCATGAAGCTCCCCTACCCAGCCCCCAGAGGCCAATGCCAACAAAAACAAAGCCTTGGAAAAACAATCCAGAACCGAAGGGGCCACCACAAACCGAGGACAGGAAAGATAGGAGAGCACCCTGTCCAAGGACCAGGACGGCTCAGGAGGCGCATGAGCAGGCGGCGGTGAAACATAGCGCGGGAAAGCTTACGAAACGGGGCGGATGTGACATCCACCCCGAAAGCTAGCTTGAGCGGCTCCGCCAGCGCCGCATGATACGAGGCGACAGTACATATTAGGATATTGACGGTCCTGAAAAAGCCAAGAAAGAAAGGACAAGACAACCCTATCCGAAAGAAAAGACAACCGACGAAGAGCTAGAAAATGGTGAAAAGAACGCCAGGAAACTTCATACTGTCGCCGAGACGAAGCTCTCAAGTGGGACACCATCAACAAAGCCACCTGATCACCATAGAATTGGTGATACACCCGTGTCAAAAAGACCAGATGCGAAGAGCAGAAGAGAAGGTCGATTCAGCCCTGTACCGGATCGGACCGACCTGCTGAAAGAGGCGGAGCCGCGATAAACGTCCCGGGTTCAGGACTACCAAGCCAATAGCACCAAAAACCAAGGCTGGGCCGGCCACCAAGGGGCCACAAGGACTACTCTCCCTGGGAATGTCTCCAACCGAAGCAGAACCAGAAGCAACAGCTGGACCATGGTGAAGAGGTACAGGTAACCCCACCTCGACCAGTCCTGCCGAAAGGCATCCACCGCGAATGCTTCACAGTCGGGGAAGGGCGTCACATATATTGGGAGACGCCGAGACCACGCTGACGCGAAGAGGTCCACATCTGGGAGACCGTATGTCTGGCAGATCCAACGAAATGAGTCGTCGTCGACCGTCCACTCCGTGGACAGGGGATGGAAGCGAGACAGACCATCCGCCAGAACGTTGGACACTCCCCAGACATGAACCGCACAGAGAGCCAAACCCTGAGAAACCAGCAGACGAACCACTCGAAAGGACCAACCCCAAAGAGCCAAGGACCGAAGAGAACCCCCGCGGTTCAGACAATGAACCACTGAAGAACAGTCCGAATGGAGGTGAATGGTCAATCCCCGAACAGCCTGAATCCTCCGAAGCGCGAACCAGACTGCTGCGAACTCCCGAACCGTGCTGTGATCCCGACGGAAGGACGAACTCCACCATCCCTGGCCTGCCTGGTGACCACTGGTCACAAAGCCCCAGCCGAGAGATGACGCGTCCGTGAACACATCAAGCGAGGGCTTGGGAAGGCGTCAAGGCACCGAACCCCGAAAACCCTGAAGAGGAAGCTAGTGATGCAGCAACTGACACAAGACCCCCGGAGGACGAACCCAACGATCGCGAGAGAGGCGGAAAGGACGTCCCCAAAGGAACCAAAACAGACGCCGAAGCCAAACCCGACCTGCCGGGTAGACTAGCACGGTGAAGTTCAGACTCCCACACAACTGCTCGAGCAACCGCCGAGTGACCCAGGACCCCTGGGTCACTCGAGGAAGCCTAACAGGAACATCCTCAGAGTAAAACTGGAGCACAAGCAGAGAACATGACTCGCAAGACTCCGGGTCAAAAGTGTCATTGACCCAACAGGCAGAATGACGGAGGCAAAACAGGTGACTGTCACCCTGAGACAAGGGCACACCGCAACCTTCAAACCCGCACAAGGCAGGTTGGAACTCGGGAGACGCATCCATGGGTCCCTGAGCCCCGACAGGAGCTTCAAGGGCCCGCAGGTTAGCAACTACGGGAAGCCCGAGCAAGGTGTTGCTAACTGGTTAAGAAACCCAAACAAAACAAGGGGTAAATGATAATACCGAAAACCTCTGGGATGTGTACAAGCACGGGGGCCTAGCAGAGGGCACCAAAACAATACCAGGGGAACTATAGACCCAGGAGGCATAACCTCCACCAGGCAAACAAAAACAAAACAAAAGAAAAACCCCGCAAAAGTACACCGTCCCCAGAGGCAACAGGAACCGGTTGCCGCTTAGGTGGCAGGCCACACAACACCTTGACGCCCTAACCAGCACAATACCACTCCCTACCCAAGGCTTAACAAGCACCCCAAGCCCCAGCTGGCCCCAAGGCCGAGGCAAATGCCGAGCAGCAAGAACCCCAATGGGAGCAGTTCCTGAACGCCCCAGAGAAGATAACCCTGACACGCAAGGGCAGTACTCACAGGGCACCTAGGGAAGGAAGCCCCTAAGCGCATGCAGCCCCGGCACTGATGAAATACTCCTGCCCACTGCACACCACACAAAAACAGCAGAGAACGCCACACGAGGCAAACACCGCCCAGATATTTGAGGCCAGAGAAGCGTCTATCCCGGTTGACACTAGCTTGCGAACTAAAGGCAGTTGGTGTGTTGAGGTCCGGGGCCCCCCTCCCCCTCCCGGGGAGGGGAGGGCTGCGCGGACGACCGGCGCGGCAGTAAATTGATTGTTTGATTGTTTCCTTGGCATTGTAAGGAGTTTTCTACCTCTCTATTCAGTTTTTGTTGTAGTTTCTTACCATGTGGATTTGGTTTGTTATGCCTACCTTTCTGGGTACCTAATCCCGGTCGATGGCAGATAAGGAAAACCCCCAACCATATGGGGTTTTCCAGGGCCATTGCTCTCTGATACCTCTCTGAAGGGGCCAGGTTCTGGCGCTGGTCCCTGGTAGGTCTGAACTCCATAGCTAATGTCTCGGTCTAACATAACATACGTTAGCCCGATAAGCTCCAGGGAGCCGTAGGGGCTCCCCACAGAAATGTAATTAAAACAAATCTAAAAAAAAAACAGCATTGAATGTAATGAAACACCATTTTCTGGGTGAGCCCCTGGAGGCTCTCTGAAGCTATCAAACTGACATGTGCCAAAATTAGTTTGGTGCCATCAGTCCTTGGAGTTTGAGTGCCTACGGGGGGCTACGAGCCAGAACTTGGCTCCCTCAGAAAGGCAAAGGGAGCAATGGCCATATGAGCTCTCTATATTTAGAGTTTGTCGCGTCTGCCATCGACCGGGGATACCACCAGAAAGGTAGGTGAACCATTACAAACCTCTAACTGGTTAAAACTACAACCTATGTCCAAACACAGCCAAAGAACTTCCCACAATAGAAAACAATGAAACAAGGAACATGTCATCCAACCAGCATGCCCGCTCGTTAGCGCCTTACCCCTCCACCGACAGGGGGAAGGGGGGGTGCCGGCCGTACCACTCTCAGTTCGGAGATTGATGAAAACATCTAACCAGAGGGAGGGTGGGAAGGTGTAAAGGAACCTCTGGGGCTTGCCCAGAATCTGACGTTTCAGTAAATTCCATGCAGATTTTCTGAGAGGAGCCCTGTCGGCTCCCTGAAGCTATCTACCAACAGATAAGTAAAAAACCAGCACTGAATGTAATGAAAAGCCATTTTCTGGGTAGAGCCCAGGAGGCTCCCTGGAGTTATTGGCCTGATATTATCAAATATTAGTATGGGGCTTCAGTCATATGGAATTGTCATGCCTACCGGGGACCACCAGCTAGTCCCCTCAGAGAGGCGCAGGGAGCAATGGCCAATGAAACTCTCATGTATGAAAGTATTCATGTCGGAGCCAGTCAGCCGAGCGGACAGCACGCTGGACTTGTGATCCTGTGGTCCCGGGGTCGATCCCGGGCGCCGGCGAGAAGCAATGGGCAGAGTTACTTTCACCCTATGCCCCTGTTACCTAGCAGTAAAATAGGTACCTGGGTGTTAGTCAGCTGTCACGGGCTGCTTCCTGGGGGTGGAGGCCTGGTCAAGGACCGGGCCGCGGGGACACTAAAAAAAAAAAAAAAAAAAAAAAGCCCCGAAATCATCTCAAGATAACCTCAAGATGTCTGCCATCAACCGGGGTTGAGCACCCAGAAAGGTAGGGAGCTTCAAAGCAGACCCTTCCTAGTAGAAAATTGCAACCTGAGACCAGAGGCTAGAAACTCCCCCAAAGAAAAACAATCTTTACAAGCAATATAATAATGTTGCTCAACCTCTACTGGATACGCTTACTGTCTCGTCCTCATCCGTGCCGTATCACTTGTATCCGACACTTGGGTTAGGTCATGATGTCATCACACTGCTCGTTCGCACCGCCCCCCCCCCCTCAGGAGGGGAGAGGGGGTTGCAGCCCACTGAGTTGGCAGCTGGACCATCGGTTTGGAGGCTGAAAACAAAACCAAAACCCGCCGACCAGGGGGAAGGGGCAGGGAGCCTCCAGGGCCCTACCCAGAAAATGGCATTTCATGACATTCAATGCTGGTTTTCTGTGGGAGAGTCCCGTTGGCTCCCTGGAGCTAACTATCCAAAGAGCAGAAAAATAGGGACTTACCCGGGAGGCGGCCGAACCGCACATAACAAAGATGAGACAACTTGTTGCAACTGCTGATCCAAGGCGACACAAGACTGCTGAAGGCTCAGCACATTAACAAGATATCAGGCAGCCAGGACCCTTTTCAATCTCCAAAACCCCTCGCGCCCGAATGCCCGCCCAAGACATACTGCCAAACACAGCAGCCAAAGCCATAACTTATGAACATCATGAGCGCGAGGGTAGACTGCAGGTTGGCTAGACTAGGTAGACTGCAGGTTGGCTAGACTAGATAACCCTGCGGATGACCTGAGAGACCCGAGCCCTGGAACAGGGAACAAGAGAAACAGGGTCAACCCAAGGCGCGTCCCCAGACACAGAAGCCAAGGCGATAAAATTCAGACCTTATTGTTCGAAGAAGATAATGGTAGTGATATTGATGAAGCAAAGTACAATAAAGACCTAACCCAAGTGTCGGATACAAGTGATATGGCATGGATGAGGACGATACAGCGAGCGTATCAAGTAGAGGTTGAGCGCCAGCCATGCTGCAGCCTCCTAGGCCATCACACTCCCCATTATTATCACCACCTGCAGCCCATCCTCCTGTTTTGGTAGTACTTATAGTAATGATGAGGACCATAGTATATATACCAACGTACAATGAAATTAGAATGTAGAAACCTGACCTATTGAGTTGAACAAACCAAAAACTATTTTTGTACCTGTGTTGCTTTGACAAACTAAACCAAACCTCCCACAGGCCTAATACATGATATCTGAAGCCTAATATAGTATATATGTTTGCTATACTAGGCCTAGGAATATTTAAGTTTGTGTTTTAGCTTTATTTATTTCATAAGAATTCCTTACTAGTCAGTATACAGTACTACTATCTAAAAGCTAAGAACATACGAATTCTAACTATTGACCATCGTTACAGTAGGAGGATAGGTTGCTACCTGTGTCATCTCCAATTTTTTAATAAAGTGATACTATAGATGAATCGTTTTCTGGGTTTCTGGCTAGTACTCACCTAATTGTGCTTGCGGGGGTTGAGCTTTGGCTCTTTGGTCCTGCCTCTCAACTGTCAATCAACTGGTGTACAGGTTAGGTAGTGGGCAGGCAGGTGGACAGGCTGGCTAGTGGATGGGCAGGGTGGGTGGATGGATTCGTTGCTGACTGGCAGGCGGGTGGGTGGATGGATTGGTTGATTGCTGACTGGCAGGTGGGTGGGGAAGATGGATTGGTGGCTGACTGGTGGGTGGATAGGCAGATGAGCAGACAGGGGTTCATGGCTGGCCGGTTGGGTGGGCAGGTATAGAGGTGGCTGATTTCGGGCAGGCTGGCAGGGTTAGCAGGTTTGGGTGAATGGATGGATGGATTGGTGGCTGACTGGCAGGCTGGCTGGGTGGGCAGGTGGATGGATGGGTAGGTAGGTCGATAGATTGGTGGCTGGCTGGAAGGCGGGTGGGGTGGTTATAAATCATGGGCAGGAGGGCTGGCTGAGTGAGTGGGCTGGCAAGTCGATGGATGGTTTGGTGGCTGACTGGCAGGCAGGCTGGTGGGCTGGTCTTGGTTCAGGCAGGCAGGTGGGCTTTTTGGATGGGCAGGCCAGCTATTTGAGTGGGCAGGTGGGTGGCTATTCAGGCAGGCAGGAAGGCTGGGTACGGATTCAGGCAGGTGGGCGGACATTTGGGAGGGTCTTGGTGCATGCTGGCAGGCAGATTTTTTGGAGGAGCAGGCCAGCTATTTGGACGAGTGGGTGGGTGGGCTGGGTATAGGTTAGGGTGTGTGGGTGGGCATTTGGGTGGGTCTGGGCGGGCGAGCTTTGGGTTGGTTCAGGCTTTGACTGGCAGGGTGGCAGGCAGGATGGCTGTGGTCATGCCTGATCCACCCATCAGCTCCCCCCATCCCTGCTACATCCTACTCCCCTCCCCCATTCCCACACTGGACCCCTCCCATAAAATCCCCCCACCCCTCCAACTGTGTCTAGACGATCGGTATGGGATTATTGTGGTTCAGATACTTGGCTTCCTACCAGATGGTGGCCTTGGTGTTCTGTAAACAATACTCATGTTGTTTACAAACTGCGACTAATTGCTACAACTGTGAATGCCTAACTGTCTTCGACTGAATATGACTGACAGAGACTTGTGACTGCGAAGGCCTGACTGACTGTGACTTGTGTCTCAATGCCTGACTGTGACTTGACCATGGTTGCCTCTAACTGGTTGCGACTGTGACTAGTTCTGACTACATACTGCCTAACAGGAGCAGTGAAATTTGTGAAGGGAAAATGGTGCGCCACCACCGGGTGTGCCGCCCTGGTGGCCTGTCGAGGTAACACTAAACACCACATCCAGAAATACAAGTTTCACATCCTGTATAGTAATTCACTTGCCCAAAATATAAACAATGATACAGCTGATCTTAGGGGAGGTTAGCGTTGGGGTACAAAAATCACTTTAAAATATCTTTCAGTAAATGCACAATGAAACATACTAAAATAATTCTTTCCACAAAATATCATTGTAAAATAGGGATGCATCTTATGCGAGGTGCATCTTATACTCTGGCAAATACGGTATATACGATGTGTGCTGTTCAGCCAGTTAGACCAAAATTGTATATATACAATTTGTGCTGTTAAAGGGTTAAAGTAACATATCTATACCATAAGGGAGGCCTGACAGCTGAGTGGACAGGGCTTCAGATTCGTAGTCCTGAGGTTCCAGATTCGATCCCCAGTGGAGGCGGAAACAAATGGGCAGAGATTCTTTCACCCTGATGCTCCTGTTACCTAGCAGTAAATAGGTACCTGGGAGTTAGACAGCTGCAACAGGCTGCTTCCTGGGGGTGTGTAACAAAAGGGAGGCCTGGTCGAGAACCAGGCTGTGAGGACACTAAGCCCTGAAATCATCTCAAGATAACCCCAAGTAAGAAAGCAAGGACAAGTTTTGTGAGTTCGTACTCTAGGGTACCACTTACAAGTTCATGCTCTTACACTGTAGCAGCCCAAAGACACCATTGGACACAATGCATGGTGCATCCCCGGCCAAATCAACCAAATTTCCACAACTAAGGATCCCATCTGGAAGTCTTTGCCAGAAAAGGAGCAGGGTGCAAATGAACAAAGTGACCACCAGGACCAAACGAACAAAATGACAACCAAGACCAAACAAACAAAAATCTTGACAGCGAAGCAGAGCATAAGACTACCAAACATGACAAACTGAGGCCAAGGGAATCATAACAGCCTTCCACAAACAATCCCAGACCTCATCCACACACACACACACACACACACACACACACACACACACACACACACACACACACACACACACACACACACACACACACACATATTTGGTGGTGTGTGTGTAATTACCACTTAGGTAATTACACACACACCACCCAGGAAGGAAAGGCAGAGTCTGGGGTAAAAGCCTCAAAAGAGGGAGTCGGCAGGAAAGATTCAGAAGTCTCGATGGGAACTTGGAAATTAACTAAAATCCCCTTAGACCAACATCAGCATACAAGCAGCCTGGGAGAGACATCGGCGTACCTAATGCTCCCAGAAGAGCAGGCAGTGCGAGCTGTAGTGCGCCCCACCAGTCAAGAACACTTCCACACCAAGGGCAAGACAGAAAACCCAAGACCCCCGGCTTAACCAATGGTGAGGACCACCACAAGAGAGTGTATCCTGAATGCCACAGGGAAGGCAACCCTAAAGCAAGGGCAGTACTTATAGAGCACACAGTGAAGATAACCTTTGACTCATGCAGCTCTAGTACATTAAACTTTTGGCTTACACACACTTTTGTGTAGGAACAGCCAAAAAAGGCAAAACACCCAAAAACAATAGATTGAAGCCAGAGTACACCCATGCCAGGCATAAACATCAGTCAAGAACTGACTGGTGGTGGTCCGGTTGGCTTCCCCTTCCCCCCCCAATGAGAGGGGAGGTGGAACCAATTAGCAGAGGACGACAGTATAAACGCAGGAAAAAAATAACAGAACTGCTTATGCAGACACGAATTTCCCGTCAAAGAAGGAATAATTTAACCCTTAAACTGCGCATGGCGTATATATACGCCCTGAGTAACATGTCCGACGGTGCGCATGGCGTATATATACGCCATAGGGTGCCATTCCCGATTCAAATGGCCCGCGGCTACACGGGGTTCACAGTAGCTTCCTCAGGGCTCTTGTAAACAGACGCAATTTAAAAAAAAAATCGTGGGCAATATTCTCAGGTGTGAGAGGCACAGTACTGTTGGAGCAACCAAGGCTGGCGCACGCAGCATGAGCGATCAGCATTGCTGTTCAGCTTGTGACCACAGCATCACCGAAAAATGTCAAAATAAATATATGACTGTTATTATTTAGTGATGACAATATTACAGATGACCCGTGACTGTGATATAAATAACCAGGGTTGTGATAATAGCAGGATTGTTGTAATAATTAGCGCTGTGGGAGGAGTGATGCTGAGAGACTGAGGAAGACAGCATCGTTTACTGACTGTGTGGCCACCTGTTATTGTTTACATTCACCATACCAGCTCAGTGGTTCTCTATGGTGAACACAAATGTAGATACTTATATATAATGTGTGTATTAGTGTAATAACAGCAAAAGGATTATGCTGGGAGGAGCCATTTGGGTGACGGAGGTGACGTCGTCTGCACGATTTGTCAAGCTGTTTAGAGGGTGGCCACTATGCTCTTTGGGCGCACTACAAGCTTAGGTGTACAGTTACAGTGCATAAAACATGTAGATATTTATATATAATATGTGTATATAGGGTAATAACACTGAAAACAGTATTGTTGGGGGAGAAAGTTTAGTGCGTGTGACCTTGAATGAGTGAGGGAGCCGCCAGCCGCCAGCTGTGTATACTGACGACTCTTTGTGCCTGAACTAACTATATCAGCTTAGCTGTACAGTTGTGGTGAACAAAATATATACATACTTATATATAACGTCTGTATATAGTGTAATAACACCACAAGTGGTATTGTTGGGGGAGAAAGTTTAGTGCGTGTGTTGAGGGAGTGGCAGCGAGTGGCTGGCTGGTGTGTGGCGGTAACTCTTCGTTGCTCTTCGACTCTCAATACCAACTTAGTGGTTCGTAATGGTGACCAAAATATGCAAATACTTATATATAACCTGTGTATAGAGTGTAATAGCAGCAAACAGTATTGTTGGGGGAGAAAGTTTAGTGTGTGTGTGACCTTGAATGAGTGAGGGAGCCGCCAGCCGCCAGCTGTGTATAGCGAAGACTCTTAGTGCCTGAAATAACTATATCAGCTTAGCTGTACAGTTGTGGTGAACAAAATATATACATACTTATATATAACGTCTGTATATAGTGTAATAACACCACAAATGGTATTGTTGGGGGAGAAAGTTTAGTGCGTGTGTTGAGGGAGTGGCAGCGAGTGGCTGGCTGGTGTGTGGCGGTAACTCTTCGTTGCTTTTCGACTCTCAATACCAACTTAGTGGTTCGTTATGGTGACCAAAATATGCAAATACTTATATATAACCTGTGTATAGAGTGTAATAGCAGCAAAACTGTTTGTTTATTGTTTTATGAACAAAATAATTGAATCACTAATATGCACACCATACTTTTGAGTATAGCGATTATTCACCACTTTTATTATATAAATATATTACAATACACACTATTGAATAATATTACTGCAAAAAAACTAAGAAAAAATCAATCGGAGACATTGAAACAATTAGGTAATAATATCTTTGTGGCAACTCCCATCTGTCAGCGCGGGTGACGCTGACCGGCCCTGGCGACCGCTCTGTCAACGCCCACTTTTTGCCAGACTTCCTCGGTCAATTGCGCCCAAAATATGTGACCTACGATTTTTTTGCTATTTTTCCCGTGCTCAGGGGACACAAATTAACGTGTTTAGAAGACGAAAAATTTTTTGGAATTTTTTTTTTCTTGCGCACAGGGGTGTAAATGTCCCCAGGACCCCTGAGCAGTGTAAGGGTTAAATAGGGAGATTGAAGAAATCGAGCGGAAATTGAAACACTCCTATGAAACTGAAGAAAGGCAGTTAGAACAGAAAGCAATTCAGGAAATAAAGAAAAATCCAAAATATTTCTTCTCATATGCGAAATCAAAAGCAAAAACCACTGCCAGTATTGGACCTATTCGTACAAGTGAAGGTTCATACATGGAGGATGACAAAGAAATTAGTGAAATCCTAAAAAAGCAGTATGAGGACATGTTTAGCACTCCAATAAACAACATGAAAGTGGAAGATCCAGATAATTTCTTTATGCGGGATATTCAAACCCCTGTAAATATAACTGATATCAACACGAGCGCACTAAATTTTGAAAGAGAAATTGAAAACATGCCCATGCACTCGGCCCAGGTCCTGACTCATGGAATTCAATATTTATAAAGAAATGCAAAGTGCCGGTAGCACAGGCACTCAGTATAGTGTGGAGGAAGAGCTTGGACACGGGGGAGATACCAGATGCGCTTAAAGTAGCAGACATAGCCCCTCTACACAAGGGAGGGAGCAAAGCATTGGCAAAGAATTATAGACCAGTTGCACTAACATCGCACATCATAAAGTATTTGAGAGAGTGATTAGGAGTCAGGTCACCAATTTCATGGAGACCAATGACCTTCACAACCCAGGCCAACATGGATTTCGAGCGGGAAGATCGTGCCTCTCACAGCTACTTGAGCACTACGACAAAGTCACTGAGGCATTAGAAGAAAAACAGAATGCTGATGTGATATACACGGACTTCGCAAAGGCTTTCGATAAATGTGACCATGGCGTGATAGCACACAAAATGAAGTCAATGGGAATAACCGGTAAAGTAGGACGCTGGATACTCAGTTTTCTGTCAAACAGGACTCAGCGAGTAACGGTCAACCATATAAAATCTAGTCCAAGTGCAGTTAAAAGCTCTGTACCTCAGGGTACAGTCCTTGCACCGCTGCTTTTCCTTATTCTCATATCAGATATAGACAAAAATACAAGTCACAGCTTCGTATCATCCTTTGCAGACGACACAAAAATCAGTATGAAAATTACCTCGGCTGAAGACATTGAAAAACTTCAAGCTGATATTAATAAAGTTTTCGACTGGGCATCAGAAAATAACATGATGTTTAACAGTGATAAATTCCAGGTACTCAGGTACGGTAAAAATGAGGACCTTAAACATAATACAGAGTACAAAACACAATCAAATGTACCCATAGTAGGAAAACAGCATGTAAAGGATTTGGGAATAATAATGTCTGACGACCTAACGTTTAAGGAGCATAACCAAGCAAATATTGCGACAGCCAGAAAAATGATAGGATGGATTACGAGAACTTTCAAATCCAGGGATCCCATCACAATGGTTGTACTCTTCAAGTCACTTGTGTTGTCCCGTCTTGAGTACTGCTCAGTACTCACTTCCCCCTTCAGAGCAGGAGAGATTGCTGAAATAGAGGGAATACAGAGAACATATACGGCACACATAGACGAGGTAAAGCACCTAAATTATTGGGATCGTCTCAAAGCTCTCCAAATGTACTCACTAGAAAGAAGACGAGAGAGATATCAAATAATATACCCTGGAAGATACTGGAGGGCCAAGTACCAAATCTGCACAGTAAAATAACGACGTACTGGAGTGAACGATATGGAAGAAAATGCAGAATAGAACCAGTGAAGAGCAGAGGTGCCATAGGCACAATCAGAGAACACTGTATAAACATCAGAGGTCCGAGGTTGTTCAACGTCCTCCCAGCAAGCATAAGAAATATTGCCGGAACAACCGTGGACATCTTCAAAGGAAACTAGATTTATTCCTCCAAGGAGTGCCGGACCAACCGAGCTGTGGTGGGTATGTGGGCCTGCGGGCCGCTCCAAGCAACAGCCTAGTGGACCAAACTCTCACAAGTCAAGCCTGGCCTCGGGCCGGGCTTGGGGAGTAGAAGAACTCCCAGAACCCCATCAACCAGGTATCAACCAGAGGGGGGGGTCTGGTAAAACGAAATTTGGTTGTTTATTTTCTTGTTGGTAGAATTCTTTAATAATTTGAGGGTACTGCTCTCCTTTTTCAACCATGTGGTATTCTGTTTTGATTCTCCTTTCTTTCTGCTTCTCTGATTGATGGAAAAATGATAAGCTTTAAATGTAAACTGTTCATGGGCCATTACTCTCTGCACATTTCTGAGGGAAGTCAGGTTCTGGCTCGTGGGCCATGGTAGGCAACAAGAACTCTGCTACTGATGACTTCCAAGTAGTTTGGCACTTAATCAGTATAATAGCTTTAGAAAGCCGACGGGGCTTCCCACAGTAAATCATGAACACATTTTTGGTATACAATTCCACACACACAGAAATCACAATAACGTAATACATGAAACGAACAAATTCACAAGGTCGTGATAAGGATTCGAACCTACGTCCAAGAGCATCCCAGACACTGCCTTAACTGACTGAGCTACGACATGGTCAAAAATTTCTGTGTGTAATGAAGTAAGGGCAAAGAGGGAGAACGGCATATTGACATAGTTCGAGTGCATGGAGGAGTTGTGTAAAAAACCAGCGTTGAATGTAACGAAACGCCATTTTCTGGGTGAGCCCTGGAGGCTTCTGGAGCTTATAGGGCTAATGTATGTTATATTAGACTGGGACATTAGCTAAGGAGTTCAGACCTACCAGGGACCAGCGCCAGAACCTGGCCCCTTCAGAGAGGTTTCAGGGAGCAATGGCCTGGAAAACCCCTTGTGGTTGGGGTTTTCCTCATCTGCCATCATCTGGGGTAGGCACCCAGAAAGGTAGGCATAACAAAACAACCCCACATGGTAAAAAACTAAAACAAAAAACTGAACAGAGAGGTACAAACCCTACAATCCCAAGGAACAAGCAAACAAACAAACATCACACTTTACTGCAGCGCCGATTGTCCGTGCAGCCCTCCCCGCCCGAGAGGGTGAGGGGGGAGCCCGGACCTACCGCGCCGGCTGCCTAGCTTCAGTTCGGAAGCTAAGCTTCACCACGCGGAAAAAAAATGCCGACCAGTGGGAGGGAGGGTTGCCAGGGAGCCTCCGGGGCTCACCCAGAAAATGGCATTTCATTACATTCAAAGCTGGTTTTCTGTGGGGAGCCCCTACGGCTCCCTGGAGCTTCATATACAAAGAGAAGGAAAGAAAGGGCTAACCGGGAGGCGGCTGCCACAAACTCCGCAATGCGAAGCCGAGACAATAGGCTGCAATTGCAACCCAAGGCAACAAGAACGCACAGGAGCAGACGCGCATAAAGAATGGGCAGCCAAGAACCTGTGTGACCCTCAAATCCCTGCACCCAAAATGAGCCTAGACGTAACCAATACAGCAGCAAAAGCTGCAAACATGCGAACAGCACGGGGCAGGACAGACCGCAGGCTGGAAGACTGAAATACTTTGCGGGACGACTGGGAGACCCGAGCCCTGAAACAGGGAACAAGGGGAACCGGAACAACCCAAAGCGCATCCCCAGACACGGTACGCAGGTAACAGCAAAANCCAAAGTAGTATGAAATTGTGGTAGGCTAAATGTAACATTTAGCCCAAAATGTTAAAACACCATCTGTAACCGGTAGTAAGCAACATAAATGTGCAGCAAATACCAGGCGTAAAGTAAGGTAATAAATTTAAGGGGGACGTCGACATGGATCCTGAACCTGTGACACTTACCAATTGGTGAAACTTACTGCAGCCCTGGTGAATAATTATAAGGGCATGCTCAGCTGGGACGCCGCTAGCTGAGCCTTCGGCCGCTTGACCATCGGCGGGGAACACATCCGCCAGGACGTCACCTGCTGTAGCATCGGCTGAGGCACATCAGCCGCCGGGTTCGGCCCCCAGGGGACATGTTCAGCTGTAACACCATCAGCCGGCCCATCTGCCGCTAGACCATCGGCAGGGACCACATCAGCAACATCAGAATCAGCCGCGGGTCGCGTCCCATGGCAGCTGCCGGATCGTCGTCTGGGGCCACATCTGGCAGAACATCAGCGGGTGGGGGTGGCCCCCCACGGGACATACTCAGCTGGAACCCCACCAGCTGTGCCAGCGGCTGCTGGGACATCGGCAGCGTACATAATGGTTAATTATTACCTGTAAATAACTAAACAACAAGTGAGTAAGAAGAAGACTACAACAGCACATTCCAGCTGACTTTACTTAATAACTTTACACAAGAGGCGAGGGCCCGTAGACTTTAACTAGCGCATCCAAGCCGCCCTAGATAATAACTTAAAGGCAGCTAAAGTTAAACAACCGGTCTGCAAAACAGCAATATTAACCTAGACATGCAGCATGAGCAATGCACCAATGTAGGGAGTTTATAAGTAGTTAATACGTAAGAGGCAAAGCTAAAGTTTAAACAACCTGACTGTAAAGACAGCAGAAGTAACATGGACATGCAACATGGGCAAGGCATCATATGTAGCAATAAAGCGTGCTAGGCTAAACGTAAACATTTAGCCCGCGCACTGATAACCACATAAATGTAACCATAGGAAGCACATGACTGTGCAGCCAAGTCCCGGCGTACAGACTGTAATAAGTTAATAAATTATTGAGGGGTTACAGCAAAGGGGTTTGGTTACAGCAAAGTAACCAAACATGCAACATAAGCAAAGCACCCAATGTAGTATTAAAATGTGGTAGGCTAAATGTAACCATGTTAGTCCGAAAATGATAACAGCATAAATGTGACCAGAGTCAGCAACATAAAATGTGCAGCCAAAAGTACTATAATAAATACGGCAGGACGTTGACGATGTATCCTGGACCTGTGGCACTTACCGATTGCTGAAGTTACAGTACCTGTGATGAGTAGTTATAAGGCATGCTCAGCTGGAACACCGCCGCCCGGGCCTTCAGCTGCTGGACAGTGGCAGCATAACATAATGGGTAATCAATAACCGTAAATAAAGTAATGCCGGGCAACACACGGCCAGACATGAGTCTGGAACAAACGTCCTGGGAACATCAGGCCAACCTCAAGCATTGGTCGGAGCATCCAACACAGTCGGGACACCTTGGACCACATCAGTCGGACACCGGCCGCTGGGCCATCAGCTGCAGGATCATCATATGGGCCCACTTCAGCCGGGACTTCAGCGGGGAAGTTGTCCCGCGGGGGACATGCACAGCTGGAACACAACCAGCTGGGGCAGCTGGTGCAGGGACATCGGCAGCATAACATAATGTTTAATTGTAACCAAAGGACTAAATAATGCCGGCAACACCGGCCAGACTTAAGTCTGGACCATCAGTCAAAACCTCGAGCATCAGTTGGAACATCAAACATCAGTCGGGACATCAAACATCAGTCGGGACATCAAACATCAGTCGGGACATCAAGCATCGGTCAGGACATCAAACATCGGTCGGGACATCAAACATCGGTCGGGACATCAAACATCAGTCGGGACACCGGCCGCTGGGCCGTACCCCGAGGCAGCCGGGCCATCACCTGGTGGATCCTCGACTGGGGCCACATCAGCGGGTGGGGTTGTGCTCCCGGGTGCATACTCGGCTGGAACACCATCGGCTGTGCTAACAGGTGCCTGGGCAGCGGCAGCGTAACATAATGTTAATTATTAACTTGTAACTAGCTCAACAATGCCGTTGACCTCGGCCAGACTTAAGTCTGGAACATACATCCTGTGAGCACATCGGCGGTACAGTGGCCACTGGGCCGTGCGCCATGGCAACTGGACCGGCAACTGCAGGATCATCATATGGGGCCGCAACCTGTCCTCGCAAATTTAATAAGTCAATATTGACTTATTTGTTGCGTGCATAGGTGACATACTTAACATATAACAGTTTCCCTTGAAAATCTTCATAGAAAACACCGACCTTACCTAACCTTGTTAGTATGTTAAAATAAGCATCTTATAGCTTCGTAATTACAATTGTTACTTAACCTATTATAGGTATAGGTTAGGTAATAATTGTAATTACGAAGCAATAAGATGCTTGTCTTAACATACTAACAAGGTTAGGTAAGGTCGGTGTTTTCTATGAAGAGTTTCAAGGAAAACTATTATGTTAAGTATGTCACCTATGCACATATTTAATAAGTCAATATTGACTTGTTAAATTTGCGAGGACGGGTTGGGGGCCGACATCAGCGGGCGGGGTCGTCCATCAGGGGACACGCACAGCTGGAGCACCACCACTGGGCCATCTACAGCTGTGTCATGGTCAGCAGAACATAATGGGTAATTATGCACCATAAATAACTGGTGAAAATTAGCGTGACTTAATACTTGGAGATTGGCTACAGTTATTACTTAATAGGGATATCCAAATAAATAGGAATAATAAAAACCGCTGGATCGTGCCCCATGGCAGCTGGGCCATCTGCTGCTGGGTCGACATCCGGGGCCACATCAGCTGGGACGTCGCTGGCGGCTTGCCCCGTGGGGACACACTCAGCTGGGACACCACCAGCTGGCCCAGCAGCTGCTTGGTCATCAGCAGCGTAACGTAATGGGTAATTATTAACCATAAATTACTGGTTAAGAGCGGGTTTTGTAAAATGATCAACAGCCACAAGCAAGTAATGGAATTAACAACAAATGATAGATGGAACTAAATATAGGTCCTGTGTCAACGTCAGGGAACACATCAGCTGAGCCAACGACAGCAGAACGTAATGAGTAATCAGTAACCATAAGCAACTGGTTAAATTAGCGGGGTTGAATAGGTGAGTAAGACCCACGAACGAATAAATAAATTTACTAAAACTAATAGATGAAATAATTATAGGCCAAGTGACATCAGCAGGAATCGCACCCGCTGGGCCAATGTCAGCATGACATAATGGGTAAGCAGGAAACCACAAATAACTGGTTAAATAGCAGGTGGAATAGATGAATGAAAGCCACAGACGGATAGTTAAAATAACTAGCAAATAAATAAATGAAATTATAGGCCATGGGTCATCATCAGGAATCACATCTGCTGGGTCAAAAGCAGCCCAGCGTAACAGGTAAACAGAACCACAAATAACTGGTTAAAATAGTGTATTCATGTAAGTGTTTAATAGCCGCAGCTATTAATTAAGGGACAAACGAATTAAATGAATAAACATAAGGCCATGAGTCATCGGCGTGAAACACCTCCACCAGGCCGACCGGGGCATCAGCTGAGCCAGCGTCAGTAGCTGGGCTTAATTGGCCCCCAAGGGACACCCCCAGCCAGGCCAGCAACTGCTGAGCATCGGCTGCATACCATAATGGGAGTAGTAACCATAAATAACGTAAAATTAGCGTGAATGAATATTTATTGAATGGCCACAACGTGTAAAAAGAAAGAAACGGATTTAAGGTCATGATCATCGGCGGGACTCACAAACGCCAGACCGGCCAGGACAACAGCTGAGCCAAGCCCGGGCTTGGCCACCATGGGACATGTGCTCAAGCTGCACCCAGGGTCCTGGCAGGGCGACACCCGTGCCCGGGACGCTGCTGGGCCCCCCAGGGCACGCACAGTAAACACGTGCGCACGTACGTACATGCACACGCTCGCACGTGCAATCCATGCTGGATGCCGTCCGCTAAGGACAGGGCCCAGCACCCGCTGGCCCGTGGCAGAGGGGCAGGAAGGCTGGACACGGCCCAGGGCGCGCGCTCCAAGGAGCTCCTTGCCGCGTGGGTGTCTCGACCAGGGCGTGGGCCCCGGGAACAGGCCCAGGCATAGGCCTGGAGCCTGGTCACATGTCGGGGTCGACTTGGCTTGGGCCCTAGGGGCCGGGCCCGAGGGCGGAGGGCCGCCCCCCCACCCCAGCCACGTGGTGAGCACGGCCCAGGGCGTGCGCTCCAAGGAGTGCCTCGCCGCGTGGGCGTCACGACCGGGGCGTGGGCCCTGGGAACAGGCCCGGGCGTAGGCCTGGAGCCTGGCCACGTGTCGAGCCGACTTGGCTTGGGCTCTAGGGGCCGGGCCCGAGGGTGGAGGGCCGCCCTCACCCGGCCACGTGGCGAACACGGCCCAGGGCGTGCGCTCGAAGGAGCGCCTTGCCGCGTGGGCGTCATGACCAGGGCGCGGGCCCTGGGGACAGGCCACCTGGAGCCTGGCCACGTGTCGACGCCGACTTGGCTTGGGCCCTAAGGGCCGGGCCCAAGGGCGGAGGGCCGCCCCCGCCCGGCCACGTGGTGAGCACGGCCCAGGGCGTGCGCTCCAAGGAGCGCCTTGCCGCGTGGGCGTCACAACCAGGCGTGGGCCCCGGGGACAGGCCGCCTGGAGCCTGGCCACGTGTCGACGCCGACTTGGCTTGGGCCCTAAGGCCGGGCCCAAGGGCAGAGGGCCGCCACCGCCTTGCCACGTGGCATCAACACCAAGGGCAAAGCGACCCAGAAAGCATTGCACAGCGGAATCTGGCGCGAACCCTAAGGGCGCTCCTGCTTCCCCAGGGCAGCAGGAGGCCAAGGTAGCTAGCTAAGGCGGTACACACGGTCCGCTAGGGGATGGCGCTTTTCACACGCCGCACTGAGGAAGTCCTGACTAGATTAAAACAGAAACTTCACTTTTACCTTGGCGATAGGAGTGTGGGGCAGGAGGCCCCTGCCGAAGCAAGTTGCGAGGTCGAGGGTACCAACACGTCCAGTAGAGCGAGGTCTGGGACCAGGGTAGCCGTCACGTTGTCCATCTCGTGCGTGGTCCGACGTTGTGAGGAGAGGAGGAGTTTCGAGCACTGTTGTGGTGACTGTGAGAGTGAGGCTGATCCTCCCGCTCCTTCCCTATTTACAAGCTCCCATACCTTCCCGCGCAGGCCGCGGAAGGCGCTGCTCAAGTGTTTCTTTGTCCCCCTTTTCAGAATAATCTCCGCTTTTATGCAATCAGAGGTCATACCTTGCATACGTCAGATCTTTAGTGGATTATGCAGCACCTCTGCTTGTTTGATGACTGAAAGGACTTTGATGATACGAATAGTAATTGGCTGACAATGGATGATGATAGTAGTATTTAATTTAAGATGGAAAACTTTAAACTAAACTAAAAAATCCCATATGAAGTGATTCCCACATTCAGTAAACACTTACTGAGATGTAAACTGAATGTCTAAGACACCCAATAAGTTGTTGTTGATGATGATGATGATGATAGTATTTAATTTAAGATGGGAAAACTTTAAACTAAACTAAATAATCACATATGAAGTGATTCCCACCTTCAGTAAACACTTACTGAGTTCTAAACTGAATGTCTAAGTCACCCAATAAGTTGTTGTTGATGATGATGATCGTAATATTTTAAGATTAGGAATCTTTGAACTAAACTAAATAATCTCACATGACGTGATTCCCACGTTCAGTAAACACTTACTGAGTTGTAAACTGAATGACTAAGACATCCAGTAAGTTGATGTTGATGATGATGATGATCGTAATATTTTAAGATTAGGAAACTTTGAACTAAACTAAATAATCACATATGAAGTGATTCCCACGTTCAGTAAACACTTACTGAGTTGTAAACTGAATGTCTAAGTCACCCAATAAGTTGTTGTTGATGATGATGATGATCGTAATATTTTAAGATTAGGAAACTTTGAACTAAACTAAATAATCTCACATGACGTGATTCCCACGTTCAGTAAACACTTACTGAGTTGTAAACTGAATGACTAAGGCACCCAGTAAGTTGTTGTTGATGATGGTGATGATGGTAGTATTTAATTTAAGATGGAAAACTTTAAACTAAAATGAACTCACATGAAGAAATGTAGGTAGCGAACATGTCTCCTCAGCTCTTATCTTCCGCAAAGCCTTTCCTCCTATCTCAACCCTATTAGTTCATGTTCTCGTGTTTCACTTTTTGTTAAAACTAAATCTTCAACAAGATCCTGTAGATCTGAGGCAAAGTGAAATTGACACTGCTTAATTAGAAACTGTACTTGTGGTCGGTCTCGAACCCATTGTCGATGGGCTGACTTATATTGAATTTTGTAACTAGCTGATCATGATTGTAACTTCCTTAACTAAATGAATTGTGTGGTTCAGTCCCTGAGCCATTATGTGACTCTGTAACCCTTTCTAATACCGCTCGCAAGATGGGTATGGGTGCATAATATAATGAACTAAACTATCACATATCAATATGATATTCGGACAACAGACAGAAAGTTGCTCGTTACTCTAAAAATGTTATTTGGGCAAAGAACGATGTTACCATGTTGGTCACGTTACATTAATGATATTTGGGCATAGAACGACGTCATCATGTTGGTCATGTTACGTTATAGGGTTATAAGGGTGTGAGAGATGGGGGATCGAAAATTGACATTAGTGTTCCATCCTCTGGTGAGCTAGATACTATGTCACACCAAACTGAAGCCGTGTATTTCACTAATGACTCAACTCGAGAGTGAAGCAGTCTATCCCATAACATATTAAGAGTCTTCAGTCTGCTTTGCTGTTTGACTTACTGAGTTACTGAGTGATGGTAGAAGCTAGGAGAAATGTAGAGAGAGAGACTACATGGTTAAGGAAATAATGTGTGATGGATGTGATTGCATGTGTCGTCGGATGTGAGTGTAGGTTAGCCGACATAAGAGCATGTGTGCGTCGGTCACAGCTGGCCAGACATCTGTCACACTTCAAGAGGTGTATCGCTAGAATGCTCGTTCGCTCATTTACTTGAGATACCTATTAAGATGTAAAATGTTTCCCTCATTCAGTAAAACGCGATACGTAACGATATAATGTTATTTGGACTGCTGAAAAGATGATGAGTCTGTGAATGGTGTGTGACGTTGTGTGTTACAAGGTCTGCAGTAACGGTGTAGGAAGAAGAGGTGATGGAGATTGAGAAAAACACGCTTACATTTCAATGATATTTATTGGGACAGCTGATGTTGGGATCATAGTTAACAAAATTTGTAGGTAGTGATCACGACTCACGCGTCAATGAATGGGTGACACTGTGCAGTCAGCTGCTACGCCGGACGTAGCTAACCAGTCAGAATTGACAGATGCTGACGAGTCAAGGTCAAGGGCTTCTGAGCTGTCGTCTGCATGATTGTAACTTATTTAGCTAAAAATGAATTGAGGGATCAGTCCTTGACCCATATGACTGCCTTGTGTGAGATTGGATTGTCTAGCATCACGTAGGTAGTTCTTAACACATTGTGTAACCCCACATATAATGTAGAGAGAGAGAGAGAGAGAGAGAGAGAGAGATGGATGGATGGATGGATGGATGGTACACCCCATTACCGCCACTCCCCCAGTGCGAGGGGATGGTAAGTGGAATAGTGAGACCCCACTGCTGCTAGCTACATCTCCCTTTCCTTAACAAAACCGCATTGGGTAGGAGGAAGTAACGGCAGTCATTGCACACCCTCTGGGAGGAGGAGATAAGATCCCAGTTACAAGGAAATACTTTCAGTTTGACTCTGAGCAGTGGGGCAGTACACTCAACACACCCTCTCTGTGGTCTTTGAAAATGCTTAAGGGTACGTGGGTAATGGTCTACATCCGTCCTGGACTGACCCCTTCCATGCATTTGTTACATAAAACAGACCTTATCCGCCAACTGGTACATCTTAAGAGACTCTGCCCTCCCACCCTCCTCCACACTTCCTGTCTTGTATGGCCGAACTATGTCCCAAAACCTCCTGTAGGGGGTAACTAATGGACGTCATGGATCACCAACAGCTGCATTGGGTGAGAAAAAGTTAAAAATAATGACTCTCATCTTAACTCCGGAAGATATGCCCACACCAGCTACATGGAAATACAGTTAGCTAGTGAAAGGTGGCCAGTACACACACCCTTCTGAAGACATAGACATAAAACAGACCTTCTCTGCCTACTGCTGCTGCATCTCATTCACATCTTAAGAGCCTCTCCTCTCTGTCTGTCTGTCTGTCTGTCTGTCTGTCTGTCTGTCTGTCTGTCTCTTTCTTTCTCTCCTACCCTCCTGGCACTTCATGGATAATGGACGTCAAAAAACCACAAATGACCCTAAACACTCTCCAGCCATGGGGGAAGGTCCCCTCACTCTCCCTCCCAATCTACCTGTCTACAGATTGGATGATTGGCTAGGATGACCAGAAGCTTCGATGGACTGAATGAAAGCCTATCCCCATCTGTCTGCTAGCTAAACCACCAAGGAGTCTTATTATTATTATCGTTGTAAATCGCTTAAGTGTTTAATAAAAGAATATGTGGACCTGGTCCGTACCACTCTAGAAGATAAGGGAGGGGAGGGAGAGGAGTGTCCCACTCTAGAAGGTAGGGGAGAGGAGGGAGAGGGGTGCCCTACTCTAGAAGGTAAGGGAAGGGAGGGAGAGGGGTGTCCCACTCTAGAAGGTAGGGGAGAGGAGGGAGAGGGGTGCCCTACTCTAGAAGGTAAGGGAGGGGAGGGAGAGGGGTGTCCCACTCTAGAAGGTAGGGGAGAGGAGGGAGAGGGGTGCCCCACTCTAGAAGGTAAGGGAGGGGAGGGGGAGGGGTGGCACATAGCTTCCATCCCCTACCCAACATGACACTCTCTCAAGTGCTACCTAAACGGAAGCTGACAAAAACCACAAACCACAAATGGCTCTAAACACTCTCCAGCCAGAGGGGAAGCTCCCCTCACTCTCCCTCACCCTCCCACCCTCACCCCTGTCCCTCCCCTACCACATCAACATATGTTGGGCCTTCTAGAGCACTCATACTCTAGGCGCATAGCAATACATAGTCTTTAATCAAAAACTATTATGTACGCACATGATTAAGTCTACGGAAAACAAACATTCATATTCATTTACTCTTAACAACATATCCACATACCTCTTACTTTAGCACATACCACATAGCCCTACATACTCTCCTACCCCCCAAACAACATGACCCCAATCTTCCCTGACCACATACCCAAACACCGGACGCTCACACGCGTCCGACACGCCCCAACTTCCGGGAAAATCCCCTATGTGGCTACATACCTGAGCACCACATGGCCAGCTGGCTCTAATGAGCTCACCTGGCCAGATGGCGCGCGGTGCCGTAGTCGTCATTTACACTACTAACATAACGTTAACCGAAGGTTCGGCTTTCTTTGCGCAACACCACCAGAGACTCAAGGACTGCAAGGCGGCTGCACTAAAGTATCTTGGGAAGGCCCAAGAAAATATGAAAGAACGAAACGATGCTAAGGCTAAGTTGCGGGTATTTCAGCCTGGTGACCCGTCCTGGTATTAAAGCCTCGACTAGGGAACACTATGTCCCACAAGTACGAAGGCCCCTACATTGTGACAGAAAAGACTGGGGACCTCACGTACAAAGTGAGGCACTCTGACAAGCGTAACCACGTAATGCTCGTACACTTGAATCGGCTGAAGAAGTTCCAGGGCCCCAGGCCCATTGCACTAACCAATGTTTCCATTTCCAGTGAGGGAGGGGATGATTGTTCTGGGGACCCAACTAATCTCATTCTCAATAATTCTCTAGTTATGTGAATGCTGTGGAGGAGGGACTGTCCCATTTGCAGATGGCCCAACGTGAAGAGGTGCAGTCGTTGCTTGACGAATTCTCCAGTCTGTTCGGGGAGGTCTTGTCCCAGACTGATGCCATTTACCATGATGTCGAGTTGACGGACTACACCCCCATTCGCCTTCAACCCTATCGGATGAGTCCAAAAAAGAAGGCCATCGTACGGAAAGAGGTCGACTTCCTACTCCAGCACGGCCCTCATCCGGCCGAGCCAGGGCTCTTGGTGCTCAGCCTGCCTGTTGGTCCCCAAACCAGACGGCTCCTGGAGATTATGCACTGACTATCGGCAGCTCAACAAGGTGACCATTATAGATGCCTATCTGCTGCCCCTTCTCGAAGACTGCATTGACGAAATAGGGAACGCCACGTAAGTCTCGAAATTCGACCTCTTGAGGGGGTATTATCAAATCCCACTCACTGAACGTGATAAAAAACTAACTGCGTTCGTAACACCCGAGGGTGTCTTTGAGTATCAAGTGTTACCGTTCAGCTTGCATAATGCCCCTGCCACGTTCCAGAGGTTAATGACCTCTTTGCTCGCTAATGTACCAAATTTTTGGGCGTACTTAGATGACATTGCACTCTTTGATAGTAATTGGGCTGACCACATAGCTAGGTTATGCCAGTTGTTCACAGCTTTGAAAAATGCAAATCTAACCTTAAATGCAAAAAAGTGTCATTTTAGCCAAGGTACAGTGACGTACCTCGGTTATGAAGTGGGCCAAGGAAAAGTGTTACCTCGGCAAGATAAAATCAGTGCCATTCTGGAGTATCCAGTGCTCCAGTCTAAAAAGAACATTCAAAGATTTATCGGTATGTGTGCTTTTGTCAGAACTTTTCCAGTGTTGCCACTCCTCTCACAGACTTGTTGCAGAAGGCCGTTAAATTTAAGTGGTCATCAGACTGTGCAGAGGCGTTTAAAAATTTGAAATTTATCTTAGCTTCCGCCCCAGTGCTCGCTGTCCAAGGTTCGACCGACCATTTAAAATTCATGTTGGCGCGTCTGACTCGGGTGCTGGTGCAGTGTTGTTGCAAACTGGGGATGATCAAGTGGAACATCCAATATATTATTACTCTGTGAAATTTGACAAGGCGCAACACAATTATTCAGTGGTAGAAAAAGAGGCGTTGGCGCTAGTGTTAACATGTAAAAAGTTCGAAGTCTACCTCACTAGGTAATATAGTGGAAGTGTACATGGACCATATACCCACTAGTCTTCTTAAATCAGATGAAGGAAAAAAATAAACGCATCCTCAGGTGGGCATTGTGCCTACAGGACTTCAATCTTTCCATTATCCACCTACCAGGCCGGCTCAACGTGATAGCCGACGCTCTGTCCGGTTACCTGAGTAACATTCATCTGAGCCACAGGAAGCCAAATACCAACTGTCATGCTTTAGTTTTTTTTTTTTTGGTTCTCCTGTGACATTAAATATTCCATGTCAAATTTATTTGCTTCCCGCTTTTTTTTTTTGGTATGTGTTTTTTTCAGAGAATTCCTTTGTACTTTTCTTGCAAAGAAATTGTTGTTTTTGATTCATTTTCTTTTATGTCATAGATTTTCCTTTTTATTCTTTGTATACTCTTACAAAAAAATATGACTACTATTCTAGTAGCCACATTTTTTTTCTCTGAAGGGGGGGAGGAGTGTTACGACCCTGGGTTCATCAGTGGAAACGAGAGGTCAAATTGAGCTAAATAAACTACTTTATATTATTTGGGACGCTTGCCGATGTGTGTCTGTTCGTATCTTCCTTGCCAGACGTAAGACGAATCTTGTTCTCACAGAGCATTTAAAGACTGAGCTTGTGGTTGATTATTAATTAATAAAATAGGCATCAACTATGTTTACAAATGATTACAAAGTATTAGTAAAGTAAATCTGAGTAAACTTGGATATAGGGCTGCTGTACGATTAGCTGAGTAGTCGGCCGGCAGCAAGTCAGCTGGAGGAAGCTGAAACTGGAGACGCTCCTCCTTCTCTGACTGGCATTCGTGGTGTCAAGATCTCTTCTGAGTTGCTCTGCACCCCTCTACCCATCCTCTTACTTCTTTCCCTTACCTTAAGTTCCTGTAACCACTAAGATAAGTACTGTGTATATAATCCTGCCTACTCTGAAATGGTAAGACTTGTGTAGACCTTGGGAAGTATTTGCCAGTGTTTTGGGTACCCCTAAGTGTTGTGTTGTGTCAGGGTACCCCACGTGGGCTCGCTCCCCTAAGCTACCTCAAGCTTCAAGTTCTTCACTAGTAGACTTTACCCTAGCTTGTGCTCATTGTAAAACCTTGTATCCTGCTTATGTGGACCAAAGCTTTTAACGTAAGATAGTGTGGTAAAGTAATTATTGTTATTGTTATATAATGTATATGGGGGGGTTGTTAAGGGGTTAATAAATAAGTAAGTGTTAAAGGAGTATCCATTTTTCCTGTGTAGGTGATCAATGATCAACCTCTTGACTGACATTTTCTGGAAGCCACTATAGTTCATACTTTTTAATATTTTATTGGGGGCCGGGCCTTTATGATCTCCCTTAATTGTGATACCTCCTGATTCTAACTGCTGACCCACCTCCATAATAATACTAGATCCCCCATAACAGCCAACTTATATAACAGCTACTGTGCCTATTTCTCCAAAGCACTGGTTTAGTTTTGCATTATGTAGCTGTTCTTCCCAGCATATTTCTGCAAGCTCTTTGTTTATTTGTTCCCCAGTTCATCTGTTATTAAAATTGAATTTGTTGAATTCTCCTCTTAGATTTGAGACTGGCTGCACAGTTTATTGCCAACACTTGTCTGAACTTTGACTAGGTTGCGATCTGAGTAACATGTATTTGTAACCATTATGTTTCTAATCAGTTCATCATTGTAAAACAAGATCTAGGGAGTTTTCTAGTTATTTGGCTTAAGGCAAATGTGTCGCACATCTGCAAGAGGTCACTACACCACTACACCACAGTCTCCGTGGTGTAGTGGTAAGACACTCGCCTGGCGTTCCGCGAGCGCTATGTCATGGGTTCGTATCCTGGCCGGGGAGGATTTACTGGGCGCAATTCCTTAACTGTAGCCTCTGTTTAAGGCAACAGTAAAATGTGTACTTGGATGAAAAAACGATTCTTCACGGCGGGGATCGTATTCCAGGGACCTGCCCGAAACGCTACGCGTACTAGTGGCTGTACAAGAATGTAACAACTCTTGTATATATCTCAAAAAAAAAAAAAAATTTGTGTGTGAGTGTTCATTTAGACCATTTCCTGGAATTCTCTCTGAGATAACTGTATTTGTCACATTTTTCATTTAGGTGTCTTAAACTGTTAGTAGATAGTGGTATGGGAATCGATTTGGAGGAAGGAGGTAATAAAAGTATGCGTTTGAGGGAGAAAAGAATTGGCCAAATGATCAGGAAAAGAGAAAAGCCTCACATTAACACTTCACTTAGGGTATATTACACTAACACTAGAAGTCTAAGAAATAAAATAAATGATTTAAATGCTCTTGTCTGCACAGAAAAAATAGATATTATTGCACTTACCGAAACGTGGATGAATGTAGAAAATAGAGAGCTATTAGCTGAATATCAAATAAATGGATTTAAACTATTTCACACAGATAGATATATTAGACGAGGAGGGGGAGTAGCCATATATGTTAGGGACAATTTGAAATGTAGTCTCAAAGAGGGAATCAAAACTGAGCCACACACAGAAACTATTTGGATAGAATTAAACGAAAAAGCAATTAACATTATAATAGGAGTTATATATAGGCCACCAAATTTAGACAGAATGGAAGCAAAGCATCTATGGGATGAAATATCTAGAGCATCTAGATCTAACAGTATTTATGTCATGGGTGACTTTAATTTTAGTGGAATAAACTGGTTGAACAAAACAGGGAATAATGAAGCAGAAGATTTTCTAGAATTAATTGATGATTGCTTTCTTACGCAACATATTAATGAACCAACGCGGGGAAATAATATTTTAGATTTAGTGTTAACTAACAGGGAAACGCAAATTAGGGACATCGAAATAGGGAGTGAGCTAGGGAACAGTGATCATAAAGAAATCAGATTTAGCATTCAATGGAATAGATCTGTAGGAGAAAATTCTGTTAAAGTGCCTGATTTTCGAAAAGCTAATTTCAATAGCCTAAGAAATTTTTTGGGTCAAATAGATTGGAAAGTCTTGGGTATGGAATGTGGGACGGTATTGGAGCTAGACGTGAACCCAGCGATAGGTGACGTAAAAGGGGTTTTCGATGTGGATTCAAAATATAACCTATTTAAAAATATTCTAACCAAAGCCCAGGAATGTAGTATACCACATAAATTGAATAGATCGAATACTAATGATCCAAAGTGGATAACAAAGGATCTTTAGAACCTTATAGGTAAATAGGAAGCGTGGTACAAAAGGATTAAGAATGGAGAAATCTGTTTAGAACAGGAATTCGTACAACTGGTTAGAAATACTAAAAAAGAGATAAGGAAAGCAAAAAGAAACTATGAAGTTCGCATAGCAGAGCAAGCAAAAACAAATCCTAAAGGGGTTTTTCCAATTATACCAGACAAAGATTAGGGAAAGGATAGGTCCATTAAAAACTGAGACAGGTCAAATAACAGATAGTGATGAACAGATGAGTAGTATTTTTAATAAATATTTTATATCTGTATTTACTAAAGAGGAACTTAACAATATGCCTTCAGCCGAACAAGTCTATGTGGGTGGGGATGAGGACAGGTTGACTAGTTTAGCAGTTACCAGGGAGGATGTTCTTAAACAAATAGTAAAACTCAAACCAAACAAATCCCCAGGGCCGGATGAAGTGTTTGCCAGGGTGCTTAAAGAATGCAAAGAGGAGCTTTGCGACCCACTGTCTACCATATTTAATAAATCAATAGAGTCAGGCAGAGTGCCAGAGTTTTGGAAAGTTGCTAATGTGATACCAATTTTTAAGAAAGGAGATAGATCACTTGTGTCAAACTATCGACCAATTAGCCTAACGTCTATTGTGGGAAAGTTACTCGAATCTATAATTGCAAATAAAATTCGTCTTCATCTTGAAAAACATAAATTAATAATTGAGGCACATCATGGTTTTATAATTGGCTGTTCATGTTTAACAAATTTGTTATCTTTTTATTCTAGCATAGTTGAGGCAGCTGATACCTTGAGGTTACCTTGAGGTGCTTCCGGGGCTTAGCGTCCCCGCGGCCCGGTCATCGACCAGGCCTCGTGGTTGCTGGACTGATCAACCAGGCTGTTGGACGCGGCTGCTCACAGCCTGACATATGAGTCACAGCCTGGTTGATCAGGTATCCTTTGGAGGTGCTTATCCAGTTCTCTCTTGAACACTGTGAGGGGTTTGCCAGTTATGCCCCTTATGTGTAGCGGGAGCGTGTTGAACAGTCTCGGGCCCCTGATGTTGATAGAGTTCTCTCTCAGAGTACCAGTTGCACCTCTGTTTTTCAACGGGGGTATTCTGCACATCCTGCCATGTCTTCTGGTCTCATGTGATGTTATTTCTGTGTGCAGGTTTGGGACCAGCCCCTCTAATATTTTCCATGTGTAAATTAAAAAGCGCTCAAGGGAGTACAGATTTAGGCTCTTTAGTCGATCCCAGTAGTTTAGATGTTTTACCGAGTGGATTCTAGCAGTAAAGGATCTCTGCACGCTCTCCAGGTCAGCAATTTCTCCAGCTTTGAAAGGGGCTGTCATTGTGCAGCAGTACTCCACTCTAGAAAGCACAAGCGTTTTGAAAAGTATCATCATCGGTATAGCATCTCTAGTGTGAAAAGTTCTTGTTATCCAACCTGTCATTTTTCGTGCAGTTGTGACGGCCACTTTGTGTTCTTTAAAGGTAAGGTCTTCCGACATGAGTACACCCAAATCCTTTACATTGCCTTTTCGTGCTATGTTATGATTTGTCTGAGTTTTGTACGTGGTTTCCGTTTTTATATTTTCATTTTTCCATAGAGCATGAGCTGGAACTTATCTTTGTTAAACACCATATTATTTTCTGTAGCCCATATACAGACCTGATCTACATCTGACTGGAGGTTTGCCGTGTCCTCTATGTTGCCTACTCTCATGAAGATCCTGGTGTCATCTGCAAAGGATGATACAGTGCTATAGGTTGTGTTCTTGTCTATGTCCGATATGAGGATGAGAAAAAGTACTGGAGCAAGCACAAGATACCAAGATAGTGGTAAGGATTGTGATGTTATGTACCTTGACTTTAGCAAAGCTTTTGATACAGTGCCACATGAAAGACTGATTAAAAGATAGAGGCTCATGCTATTGGGGGTGCTATATTAAGCTGGATTAGGGCATGGCTATACCAAAGGAAACAGAGAGTTAGTAGAAATGGAGTCAAGTCAGAGTGGGAAAATGTTGTAAGTGGAGTGCCTCAAGGCTCTGTCCTGGGACCTCTGTTGTTTATAATATATATAAATGATTTATATTCAGGTTTGAGTAGCAACATTTGCAAATTTGCCGATGATACAAAAATCGGTAGGGAAATTAATTCGGAGGAGGACTCACTATCACTTCAAGTTGATCTAAATAGGGTTTTGAAATGGTCAAAGGATTGGCAGATGCTGATAAATGTAAAGTTCTGAGGCTAGGTAATGATGATAGAGTTACAGTACAAGATACGAGCTGGATGATGTTGAGATTGCGAAGTTGGATTGCGAAAGGGATCTGGGAGTTATGATTAGTAAGAATTTAAAACAAAAGGATCAATGCATGAATGTTCGTAATAAGGCAAATAGGACACTGGGATTTATTAATCAAAGCGTTTAGTAACAAGACACCTGGTGTGGTTCTTCAGCTATACAGGGGTACCTCAGTTTAAGAGTTTAATTCGTTTCTGGAGTCGGCTCGTATTCCAAAACTTGTATTCCGAAGCTAATTTCCCCATAAGAAATAATGGGAAATGAATTAATCCGTTCCTGACTACCCCAAAAACCCCACATCAAACTAAATTTTTATACCTAATTCATCTAAATAAACCTACAAAACTATGTTCAAGTTATTACTTACCTTGCTGTTGAATGCTGTAGGCGTATGGAAGATGGTGAGGAGGGGGGAGGAGGAGAGAAGTTACTGCTTGGAAGGGGAGTCCCCTTCCATTATCACATCAGGCAGTGAGGACTTCACTGGTATGCACACTGACACATTTTGCCTGCATACCACTAGGACTTGCTTGTCTTACTTAGAATTTGTCTAAAGACACTTGTTTTTCCCTACATTTTAACACTTGTCTGTAGTAAGACATCACATTATCATTTAAAAGGTCAATGCAACGGCCTGCTATAGCTTTATCTGGGTGAGTTTTTTCAACAAAACTTTGCAGTTCTTCCCATACTTCACACATTTTCTTAATCAAGAAGGGACATCCTCTACTGCCTCTACTCACAGCTATTTTCTTAGGTTGAACCTTACCAATGGCTTTCTTGAGACCCATGGTGAGATATATAATAAACAAATTGTATAGTAAAATGACAAAAATCCAACAAAACACTGAAAATCCGGGTGAAGAATTGATGTGGGATAGTCACTAGGCGCGAGACAATGGTAAACTGAGGGGCGGAGGGGCAGAGAGGCGACGATCGCCAAACCACCACGTGCTAGGTCGCCCTGAACTCGTATCAACAAATTCGCGTTCCGAGGTAACCCTCGCCTTCCGAGACATATTTTCCAAGGAAATCCTGTTCGTATTCCGAAAAACTCGCATACAGGGACACTCGTGTTCCGAGGTATCACTGTATCTTGCTCTGGTTAGGCCCCATTTAGATTATGCAGTTCAGTTTTGGTCGCCGTACTATAGAATGGATATAAATTCACTTGAACATGTCCAGCATCAGATGACTAAGTTAATTCCCCAAATTAGAAATCTTTCATATGAAGAAAGATTAACAAAGCTTAAATTGCATTCACTGGAAAGGCGAAGAGTTAGGGGTGACATGATAGAGGTTTACGAGTGGATGAATGGACACAACAAAGGGGATATTAATAGGGTATTAAAAGTATCAACACAAGACAGAACACAAAACAATGGGTATAAATTGGATAAATTTAGATTTAGGAAAGACTTGGGTAAATACTGGTTCGGTAACAGGGTTGTTGATTTGTGGAACCAATTACCGTGTAACGTGGTGGAGGTGGGGTCCCCTCGATTGTTTCAAGCTTGGGTTGGACAAATATATGAGTGGAATTGGGTGGTTATAGATAGGAGCTGCCTCATATGGGCCAATAGGTCTTCTGCAGTTGCCTTTGTTCTTATGTTCTTAGGTGGGATCCCTCGATTGTTTCAACCGAGGGTTAGACATGTATATGAGTGGGATTGGGTGGTTATAAATAGAAGCTGCCTCGTATGGGCCAATAGGCCTTCTGCAGTTACCTTTGTTCTTATGTTCTTATAATATGGTGTACGTGTTCATTATACATAGGATTAGCGCATAAAAACAAATAAAATGTATTTGAAACTGTGCACAAAAAATGAACAAAAATATATTCGCGGCAACTCGCGCGCCCCGCCCCGGGCGCCCCACCGGCTCCGGGAGCTTACGGCACGGGCGCACAGGGAATGATGACGTCACGTGCCACCTTACGGACCCCATAGCAGCCAAAGTAAGTACAATTTCGAAATTCCGTTGCTATACCCATATACATGGAGGGGTTTTTGACACTTTCAGAACTAAAAAGAATTTTTTCCCTAGAATTTATTTCTTGCGCACTGGGGTGGTGTCATATTTATAGGCCGTGCAGTTAAAGGGTTAAGTGTTGTAAGCCAGTAGATACCACAGCAATAAATTAATTTTTCATGAGATTCTAATAATAGCGTGTAAGGGGTGTTTAGTGATTTGATCTATTATTTTGTCTAGCGAGTGAGCAGTAACTCATTGGTGGCTTCAGATATTCTCCATCCTCCCCGTCGATGACATAACAAGAGGCAACCGTAAATAGGTTAACTAGAACCTGGTGCACAAATTGTCCTAGGCAGATTATATAAACGCTGTCTTGGGAAGCAACTAAGGCCATAGCTCTTAAATGGTATCCTATCATGAACAAAAGTCAAGCATAGAATACCTAAGGATGAATACCCTTCTATCATCTAAGGATAATAAAACATTTTAGAAAGCACTTGGGTTTAATATTGAATAACAAAAATGCATCATACAATATTAAAGCATTAAAGCACCATATGTATACACATTAGCATCTGATAAGGACATCAAGTTAGGCGGACACTGACGCTATCAGAGGTTGTGAGGTAACGTACCCACTTGTTGAGGTTGTTGGTTGGGGGATTAAGTTTGACACACTCTATTCTAACTCCAGAACATACCCATCGCGACACTTCAAATTCCAGCTCGCCAGATTCAACAGTTGCATTCCCTCCAGAGTCAACTAGCTGCAGGAGAAGATTAAAGTAAGGAACTCATGGAGTACACTATAAAAAAATTACAAAATAACTATGAAGAATAATGTCATAGAAAAAAAGGCTTTGCATTTATATGAAAAGCTCCTTTCTGTGCAGATCACTCATTTACTTACTAAATCAAGATCTCACTTGGCCCATGTGACAAGATCATGAAAAATCAGGTACCTTACCTTGAGGTAACCTTGAGGTGATTCCGGGGCTTAGTGACCCCGTGGCCTGGTCATCGACCAGGCCTCCTCGTTGCTGGACTGGTCAACCAGGCTGTTGAACGCGGCTGCTCGCAGTCTGATGAATGAGTCACAGCCTGGTTGATCAGGTATCCTTTGGAGATGTTTGTCAAGTTCTCTCTTGAACACTGTGAGGGGTCGGCCAGTTATGCCCCTTATGTGAAGTGGAAGTGTGTTGAACAGCCTCGGGCCCCTCTGATGTTGATAGAGTTCTCCCTCAGAGTACCTGTTGCACCTCTACTTTTCAATGGGGGGTATTATGCACATCCTGCCATGCTTTCTGGTCTCATGTGATGTTAGTTCTGTGTGCAGGTTTGGGACCAGCCCCTCTACTATTTTCCACGTATAAATTATTATGTATCTCTCCCACCTGCGCTCAAGAGAATACAGATTTAGGATCTTTAGTCAGTCCCAATATTTTAGATGCTTTACTGAGTGAATTCTAGCAGTAAAGGATCTCTGTATGCTCTCCAGGTCAGCAATTTCTCCAACTTTGAAAGGGGCTGTCATTGTGCAGCAACATTCCACTCTAGAGAGCACTAGCGTCTTGAAAAGTATCATCATCGATATAGCATCTCTGGTGTGAAAGGTTCTTGTTATCCAACCTGTCATTTTTCTTGCAGTTGTGACGGCTACTTTATTGTGTTCTTTAAAGGTAAGGTCTTCTGATATGAGTACACCCAAATCCTTTACATTGCCCTTTCGTTCTGTGTTATGATTTGACCGCATTTTGTACGTGGTTTCTGTTTTTATATTTTCCTTTTTTCGGTAGCGCACAAGCTGGAACTTTTCTTCGTTAAACACCATATTATTTTCTGTAGCCCATAGAAAGACCTGATTTACATCTGATTGGAGGTTTGCCGTGTCCTCTATGTTGTCTACTCTCATAAAAATCCTAGTGTCATCTGCAAAGGATGATACAGTACTATAGGTTGTGTCCTTGTCTATGTCCGATATGAGGATGAGAAAAAGTACTGGAGCAAGCACTGTACCCTGGGGGACTGAGCTCTTCACGGTTGATGAACCGAATTTGATTTTGTTGACTATTACACATTGGGTTCTATTAGTCAGGAAATTGTAGAGCCATCTGCCTATTTTTCCGGTATTTCCTTTTGAATGCATTTTATGTGCAATAACACCATGGTCACATTTGTCGAAGGCTTTTGCAAAATCTGTGTAATTTCCATCAGCGTTTTGTTTGTCTTCCATGGCATCTAGTGCTATGTCATAGTGGTCCAGCAACTGTGATAGGGAAGAGCGCCCTGTTCTGAAATCATGTTGTCCGGGGTTATGGAGATGCTGTGATTCCATGTATTTTGTGATCTTACTTCTTAGCACTCTCTCAAAGATTTTTATGATGTGTGATGTTAGTGCTATAGGTCTGTAATTTTTTTCCCTCTGCCTTATTTCCTCCTTTATGGAGTGGTGCTATCTCTGCTGCTTTTAGTATGTCAGGGATAACGCCAGTATCTAGGTTTTGTCTCCAAAGAATGTGAAGGGCCTGCGATAGTGTTTTTTTTACAGTTCTTGATGAATATAGAGTTCCAAGAATCAGGGCCTGTGCAGAGTGCATAGGTATACTGTCTTTGGCTTCTTCAAAATCCAGTGGGGATAGGGTGACATCTGATATATGATTTGATGTTGGTATCATATCCATGAAAAATTCATTTGGGTTATCAATCTTCAGTGTGTTTAGTGGCTCACTGAAAATAGAGTCCTACTGATTCCTCAGTATTTCGCTCATTTCTTTGTTGTCATCTGTGAAAGTTCCATCTCCCTTTCGCAGGGGGCCTGATACTAGATGTGGTTTTTGATCTTGATTTTGCATAGGAGAAAAATATTTTGGATTTCTTTCTACTTCGCTGATGGCTTTTTGCTCTCTTTGCCTCTCCTGGGTTTTATATGAATCCTGTAGCTTTAGTTCAATTGTTTCTATTTCTCTACCAAACCTTCTTCGCCGTTCTTGAGATAAGGTGCAACTCTCAAGTTGTTCCGCGATTTGTTTCTTCGCCTATAGAGGGAACGACATTCCCATTCCAATCTACATCTCTTCCGCTTTTTTCTAAGGGGTATACGGTTTGAGCATATTTCTAGTGCTACTGAGCTTATTTTTTCCAAGCACTGGTTCAGGTTTGCATTTTCTAGCTGTTCTTCCCAGCTTATTTCTGTGAAGTTTTGGTTTATTTGCTCCCAGTTTATCTGTTTATTATTAAAGTTGAATGTGCTGAAATCTCCTCCACTGGGAATTGAGACTGGTTTTGAAGGTCTATTCCCCATGCTTGTCAGAACTTCAATCAAGTTGTGATCTGAGTAACAGGTATTTGTAATCATTATGTTCCTGATCAATTCATCATTATTAGTGAAAATGAGGTCCAGTGTGTTCTCCTTCCTAGTTGGTTCTACTATTTGCTGGTTTAACCCTTAAATGGCGCATAGCTATATACCATTTGACACCCACAGGCGCATAAAAAAAAAAAAAATTATTTTTTCTTCCTAACCTGTTAACACTTTAGCGCTTTCGGCGCAGCGTAAAAAACGAGAGCGAACCTGTGCTTTGGGCGTCGGGCGCTTAAGCGGTAGGAGCGAAAAGTGTATACTCTTCTTACTGTCCTGACACTAATTGTAGACCTACGTATTTAAATTTGGTATCACTGTGTTCGCAATAGAATTCTCTATAAGAACATACATATAAAATACTGCCAAACAGAAACTGTTTGAAACAGTTCAAACAGAAACAGAAGCTCTCGCCAAACTGTTTGGCGAGAGCGCCAAACAGCAACAAATGTTTCCATTCTCTTAATGATTGCGATGACCACATTTATCCTACATCATTGATTATGGTATCATTGGAACCGCAATAAAATTCTCTATACGGACATATGCATATAAATATAGAACCAATGTCGCAACCAACCCACAAGACGGTGGAAGTGGCTGAAGTGTTACCCGCGGCGGCATATCGGCACCATACAATTGTTATACCAAGATGAATCACTGCCATGCCGTTTTCTTTAATAAGCTCTTTGGTTATTAGAAAAAACGTAAATTTCATGGTGAACATTTTGAGACTAACTAAAAGAAAATCGCATAATACATAAAATTATACAATTATTTAACCATTGGACGCCAGCCAGCGTCCAGAGGGCAGAATCAGGAAAAAAGATTGGACGCTAACGATCGTCCGCTAAGCGCGAAAGTGTTAATTTGTGTTCACTGATCACGGGAAAAATAATAAAAAATCGTAAGTTGAATATATTGGCCGCTATAGGGCAGGGAACTCTGGCACAAAACAGGCGCTCACTCAGCATGTGTCCCAGGCGGTCTGTTGATCGCCAGCTGTCAGGCCGGAGTTGCCACAAAGAGATAATTGCCTAATTATTTCAATGTCTCTGATTGATTTTTCGTAGTTTTTTTGCTGTAATATTATTCAATAGTGTGTAGTGTGATATATTATATAATGAAATGAGTGAATCATCGCTGTACTCAAAAATATGGTGTGCTTATTGTTGATTCAATTATGTTCATCAAACAGTGAACAAATACTTTGTCGGTTGTTACACTATATACACAGGTCATGTATAAGTATCTACATGTTTTATTCACCATAACAAACCACTAAGTTGCTATTATGAATCAAAAAGTAACGAGGAGTGGCCGACGTGTACCAGCCAGCCACTCACGCCCTCCCTCAAGTCATCTGACTCACCCACATTCTCCTCCCACTCACCATACTGTTTTTGCTTTTATATACAGACGTTATATGTAAGTATTTACATGTTTTGTTCACCATAACTGTACATCTAAGCTTGTATGGTGAGTAAAGGCAGAAAGACGTAGGACCTCACAGTCAGCTGATGGCTGCCGCCCTCAAGGCCAGACGCACTAATATTTCTCCTCCAACAATACTACTTGTGGTGTTATTACGCTATATACACACATTATATATAAATATCTACCGGTTTTATTCACCATACTTGTACAAGTAAACTGGTATGGTGCCCAAAGACCATCGTGGTCACCAGTAAACAACACGATAATTCCTGCAGACGACGCTCCTCTCTCACCAAAATGGCGGCTCCCAACCTCCTACTCTTGCTGTTTATACCCTCTATACACACGTTATATATAAGTATCTACATTTGTGTTCACCATAGCGAACCACTAAGCTGGTATGGTGAGTGCAGTCAATAAAAGGTGGCCACACACAGTCAGATAACAACGCCAAAACCCTCCCTCCCACAGCATTACTCCTCCCTCCATGGAGCACAGCGCTAAATATCATCACAATCCTCTTATTATCAGACCCATGATCAGTTTTAGCACAGTCAGGGGTCTTCTGTAATAATATTATCGTTACATAATAGCATGAACAAGTATATTATGGCATTTTTAGGCGATGCTGTGGTCACAAGCTGAACAGCAGTGCTGTGAGCTCATGCTGCGTGCGTGAGGCTTGGTAGCTTACTCAATACTGAGGCCCCTAACACCCGGGAGTTTGGCCCATGATTTTTTTTAAAAATGGCGTCTGTTTACAAGAGCCCTGATGAAGGTGTGGTGAACCCCGTGTATCCGCGGGCCGTTTAAATCTTGCATAGTACTCCAATGCATCATATGATGCGATGCGCAATTTACTGCAAGTCGGTCAAAGCATCATATGATGCGATGCGCAATTGAAGGGTTAAGGCAAATCTGTTGCACATCCGTAGCAGGTCATTTGCATGTGACTGTTCATATAGGCTACTTCCCGGAATTCTCTCTGATACAACTGTATCAGCTATGGTCTTCCATTTCAGGTGCCATAGGTTGAAGTCCCCAAGCAGGATGATGTTTGGGGCTGGATTTGTGAGGCTTTCCAAGCAGTGTTCTATTTTCATTAGTTGGTCTTTAAACTGCTGATGATTTGCCTCCGGTGACTATATACTAGGACAATAACTACATTTAAGATCTCAATTTTGTTTATCAGCACTTCCACCATACCATTTGAGGTGTTTAGCAGCTCAGTACAGATGAGTGTGTCCTTGATGTACAGGCTGACCCCACCCTGTAGACTATGTTTCTATCACATCNAAACGCGTACTGGTAGCAGCGAGGCTGCAAGAGTGGGGTTAACTGGATATGCTGTACCTGTTGCGAGAGGCAGGAATGTTATTTGACTAAAGTCCCAAGCATAACTGAGTGAGGGGACAGAGAAGCCTGGCAAGGTACTGCCAGATACAAAAGCCCTAACTCCTGGCACAAACTGACACCTCCACAGCAGGAACTAAGGGATGTAGTGAAAAGACAGCGTTCAGTAATAGTCAACGACCGTAAATGTAAACCCAGAAAGTAAATTGAACAGGCGTGAATGAGCGTAAAGCAAGACCCACGAGGCCCGTACTCCGCAAACGGGACATCCTATGTGACTTTACGTAGTAGTGGAGAGGCAAATAGCCGAGTAAACAACGCAAATGTAACCGGTGGTGAGTAACATAATTATGCAGCAAGACCAAGCGTAAAAGCGCCTCCTCGCTGACTTACTTAATAACTTAAGAGGCAAGCGAGGGAACTAAACATACATGCAGGGCCAGGAAATTGTAAAGCAGGAGACAGGGGCCCGCAACACAGCAACTAGAGCATCCTAGCTAACTCTGCTTATAATAACATTAATGGCAGAGCAAAAGTTAAGCGAACGCACTTGTAAATACAGCAAAATTAGAATAAAATGCGCAGCATGTTTAGAACCATGGTAGAAACAAATTGCTGTAGGCCGGTGGAAATGCTAACCCAGGGAAACTGAAGCAAGAGGCATCGGGCCTGTAACTCGGTAACTAGCCCAACCTAACAGCTGGCTTAGTTAAGTCAAATACGATGAGCAAGGGTTTTATAAGTTAAAGAAGCAAGCAGCGATGGAGACCTTAACCCTAACCCACATTAACTTAGCGTGTATAATGCAAGTGCAAGAGACAAAATTGCACAAATAATGAATTAACTTAACGACCGTTGCCGAATGGTGAACTGCAAAATCGTGCCCCGGAACATCAGCAGCTGGAGCATCACCGCTGGGACACCTGCGGCTGGACATCGGCGGCTGGGCATCAACATCTGATGGAGATAGGAAATAGCGTCAACTGGCCACTAGGGAAGACTTCAGTGGTAAGTAGGAGTCCGGCTGCAAGACAATTTAGGCGAAAGCCTGTAAATATAACTGTCAGTAGAGAATAACGGGAACTGGGCATGAAACTGGGAATACCATAAATTACTCTAAGGCTGGAAAGAGTGAGAAATTGGTAGGGATAACGTCAGGTGGAACGCTGCAGCTGGGCTTCATGAGCCATGTCATCAGCAGCTTGAACATTGGCAGCTGGGGAAGCGGCAGCTAGGACAGCAGCGCCACCGGCCGAGACATCGGCTGCCGGGAATCGACCATGGAACTGGGGCATCAGCGCCACCACCACTGCAACTGGCACATCCTGGCTGACGTTACTTAATAACTTTTCTGGCGAGAAGCGAAAGCTAACGACCGTAAATGTAAAATCTGTAAAGTAAAACAGTAGCTTGGATAATCGTGAAGCAAGAGGCGTGAGCCCAGTAACACAGCACTGGCACATCCTAGCTGACCTGACGTAGTAGCTTCGAGGCAATGAGCTGAATTAACAACATAAATGTAATTAGTAGTAAGTCACATACATATGTAGCCAGAGCTAACCCTAGAATACTGATATAAATTTCCGGGGAAACTAATCAAAATGCAGGGCCAGGAAATCTTGGAGCAAGAGGCAAGGGCCCGTAACACCGCTACTAGCACATCCTTGCCGACCTTAGTTACTGACTTAAGGCCAAGCTGAAGTTAAACAACCAAAATTGTAAACACAGCAAAGTAACAAACATGCATGATGGGCAATACATCCAAAGTAGTATGAAATTGTGGTAGGCTAAATGTAACATTTAGCCCAAAATGTTAAAACACCCATCTGTAACCGGTAGTAAGCAACATAAATGTGCAGCAAATACCAGGCGTAAAGTAAGGTAATAAATTTAAGGGGGACGTCGACATGGATCCTGAACCTGTGACACTTACCAATTGGTGAAACTTACTGCAGGCCTGGTGAATAATTATAAGGGCATGCTCAGCTGGGACGCCGCTAGCTGAGCCTTCGGCCGCTTGACCATCGGCGGGGAACACATCCGCCAGGACGTCACCTGCTGTAGCATCGGCTGAGGCACATCAGCCGCCGGGTTCGGCCCCCAGGGGACATGTTCAGCTGTAACACCATCAGCCGGCCCATCTGCCGCTAGACCATCGGCAGGGACCACATCAGCAACATCAGAATCAGCCGCGGGTCGTGTCCCATGGCAGCTGCCGGATCGTCGTCTGGGGCCACATCTGGCAGAACATCAGCGGGTGGGGGTGGCACCCCCACGGGACATACTCAGCTGGAACCCCACCAGCTGTGCCAGCGGCTGCTGGGACATCGGCAGCGTAACATAATGGTTAATTATTACCTGTAAATAACTAAACAACAAGTGAGTAAGAAGAAGACTACAACAGCACATTCCAGCTGACTTTACTTAATAACTTTACACAAGAGGCGAGGGCCCGTAGACTTTAACTAGCGCATCCAAGCCGCCCTAGATAATAACTTAAAGGCAGCTAAAGTTAAACAACCGGTCTGCAAAACAGCAATATTAACCTAGACATGCAGCATGAGCAATGCACCAAACGTAGGGAGTTTATAAGTAGTTAATACGTAAGAGGCAAAGCTAAAGTTTAAACAACCTGACTGTAAAGACAGCAGAAGTAACATGGACATGCAACATGGGCAAGGCATCAAATGTAGCAATAAAGCGTGCTAGGCTAAACGTAAACATTTAGCCCGCGCACTGATAACCACATAAATGTAACCATAGTAAGCAACATGACTGTGCAGCCAAGTCCCGGCGTACAGACTGTAATAAGTTAATAAATTATTGAGGGGTTACAGCAAAGGGGTTTGGTTACAGCAAAGTAACCAAACATGCAACATAAGCAAAGCACCCAATGTAGTATTAAAATGTGGTAGGCTAAATGTAACCATGTTAGTCCGAAAATGATAACAGCATAAATGTGACCAGAGTCAGCAACATAAAATGTGCAGCCAAAAGTACTATAATAAATACGGCAGGACGTTGACGATGTATCCTGGACCTGTGGCACTTACCGATTGCTGAAGTTACAGTACCTGTGATGAGTAGTTATAAGGCATGCTCAGCTGGAACACCGCCGCCCGGGCCTTCAGCTGCTGGACAGTGGCAGCATAACATAATGGGTAATCAATAACCGTAAATAAAGTAATGCCGGGCAACACCGGCCAGACATGAGTCTGGAACAAACGTCCTGGGAACATCAGGCCAACCTCAAGCATTGGTCGGAGCATCCAACACAGTCGGGACACCTTGGACCACATCAGTCGGACACCGGCCGCTGGGCCATCAGCTGCAGGATCATCATATGGGCCCACTTCAGCCGGGACTTCAGCGGGGAAGTTGTCCCGCGGGGGACATGCACAGCTGGAACACAACCAGCTGGGGCAGCTGGTGCAGGGACATCGGCAGCATAACATAATGTTTAATTGTAACCAAAGGACTAAATAATGCCGGCAACACCGGCCAGACTTAAGTCTGGACCATCAGTCAAAACCTCGAGCATCAGTTGGAACATCAAACATCAGTCGGGACATCAAACATCAGTCGGGACATCAAACATCAGTCGGGACATCAAGCATCGGTCAGGACATCAAACATCGGTCGGGACATCAAACATCGGTCGGGACATCAAACATCAGTCGGGACACCGGCCGCTGGGCCGTACCCCGAGGCAGCCGGGCCATCACCTGGTGGATCCTCGACTGGGGCCACATCAGCGGGTGGGGTTGTGCTCCCGGGTGCATACTCGGCTGGAACACCATCGGCTGTGCTAACAGGTGCCTGGGCAGCGGCAGCGTAACATAATGTTAATTATTAACTTGTAACTAGCTCAACAATGCCGTTGACCTCGGCCAGACTTAAGTCTGGAACATACATCCTGTGAGCACATCGGGCGGTACAGTGGCCACTGGGCCGTGCGCCATGGCAACTGGACCGGCAACTGCAGGATCATCATATGGGGCCGCAACCTGTCCTCGCAAATTTAATAAGTCAATATTGACTTATTTGTTGCGTGCATAGGTGACATACTTAACATATAACAGTTTCCCTTGAAAATCTTCATAGAAAACACCGACCTTACCTAACCTTGTTAGTATGTTAAAATAAGCATCTTATAGCTTCGTAATTACAATTGTTACTTAACCTATTATAGGTATAGGTTAGGTAATAATTGTAATACGAAGCAATAAGATGCTTGTCTTAACATACTAACAAGGTTAGGTAAGGTCGGTGTTTTCTATGAAGAGTTTCAAGGAAAACTATTATGTTAAGTATGTCACCTATGCACATATTTAATAAGTCAATATTGACTTATTAAATTTGCGAGGACGGGTTGGGGGCCGACATCAGCGGGCGGGGTCGTCCATCAGGGGACACGCACAGCTGGAGCACCACCACTGGGCCATCTGCAGCTGTGTCATGGTCAGCAGAACATAATGGGTAATTATGCACCATAAATAACTGGTGAAAATTAGCGTGACTTAATACTTGGAGATTGGCTACAGTTATTACTTAATAGGGATATCCAAATAAATAGGAATAATAAAAACCGCTGGATCGTGCCCCATGGCAGCTGGGCCATCTGCTGCTGGGTCGACATCCGGGGCCACATCAGCTGGGACGTCGCTGGCGGCTTGCCCCGTGGGGACACACTCAGCTGGGACACCACCAGCTGGCCCAGCAGCTGCTTGGTCATCAGCAGCGTAACGTAATGGGTAATTATTAACCATAAATTACTGGTTAAGAGCGGGTTTTGTAAAATGATCAACAGCCACAAACAAGTAATGGAATTAACAACAAATGATAGATGGAACTAAATATAGGTCCTGTGTCAACGTCAGGGAACACATCAGCTGAGCCAACGACAGCAGAACGTAATGAGTAATCAGTAACCATAAGCAACTGGTTAAATTAGCGGGGTTGAATAGGTGAGTAAGACCCACGAACGAATAAATAAATTTACTAAAACTAATAGATGAAATAATTATAGGCCAAGTGACATCAGCAGGAATCGCATCCGCTGGGCCAATGTCAGCATGACATAATGGGTAAGCAGGAAACCACAAATAACTGGTTAAATAGCAGGTGGAATAGATGAATGAAAGCCACAGACGGATAGTTAAAATAACTAGCAAATAAATAAATGAAATTATAGGCCATGGGTCATCATCAGGAATCACATCTGCTGGGTCAAAAGCAGCCCAGCGTAACAGGTAAACAGAACCACAAATAACTGGTTAAAATAGTGTATTCGTGTAAGTGTTTAATAGCCGCAGCTATTAATTAAGGGACAAACGAATTAAATGAATAAACATAAGGCCATGAGTCATCGGCGTGAAACACCTCCACCAGGCCGACCGGGGCATCAGCTGAGCCAGCGTCAGTAGCTGGGCTTAATTGGCCCCCAAGGGACACCCCCAGCCAGGCCAGCAACTGCTGAGCATCGGCTGCATACCATAATGGGGAGTAGTAACCATAAATAACGTAAAATTAGCGTGAATGAATATTTATTGAATGGCCACAACGTGTAAAAAGAAAGAAACGGATTTAAGGTCATGATCATCGGCGGGACTCACAAACGCCAGACCGGCCAGGACAACAGCTGAGCCAAGCCCGGGCTTGGCCACCATGGGACATGTGCTCAAGCTGCACCCAGGGTCCTGGCAGGGCGACACCCGTGCCCGGGACGCTGCTGGGCCCCCCAGGGCACGCACAGTAAACACGTGCGCACGTACGTACATGCACACGCTCGCACGTGCAATCCATGCCGGATGCCGTCCGCTAAGGACAGGGCCCAGCACCCGCTGGCCCGTGGCAGAGGGGCAGGAAGGCTGGACACGGCCCAGGGCGCGCGCTCCAAGGAGCTCCTTGCCGCGTGGGTGTCTCGACCAGGGCGTGGGCCCCGGGAACAGGCCCAGGCATAGGCCTGGAGCCTGGTCACATGTCGGGGTCGACTTGGCTTGGGCCCTAGGGGCCGGGCCCGAGGGCGGAGGGCCGCCCCCCCCCCCAGCCACGTGGTGAGCACGGCCCAGGGCGTGCGCTCCAAGGAGTGCCTCGCCGCGTGGGCGTCACGACCGGGGCGTGGGCCCGGGAACAGGCCCGGGCGTAGGCCTGGAGCCTGGCCACGTGTCGAGCCGACTGGCTTGGGCTCTAGGGGCCGGGCCCGAGGGTGGAGGGCCGCCCTCACCGGCCACGTGGCGAACACGGCCCAGGGCGTGCGCTCGAAGGAGCGCCTGCCGCGTGGGCGTCATGACCAGGGCGCGGGCCCTGGGGACAGGCCACCTGGAGCCTGGCCACGTGTCGACGCCGACTTGGCTTGGGCCCTAAGGGCCGGGCCCAAGGGCGGAGGGCCGCCCCCGCCCGGCCACGTGGTGAGCACGGCCCAGGGCGTGCGCTCCAAGGAGCGCCTGCCGCGCGTGGGCGTCACAACAGGCGTGGGCCCCGGGGACAGGCCGCCTGGAGCCTGGCCACGTTGTCGACGCCGACTTGGCTTGGCCCTAAGGCCGGGCCCAAGGGCAGAGGGCGCCACCGCCTTGCCACGTGGCATCAACGCAAGGGCAAAGCGACCCAGAAAGCATTGGCCACAGCGGAATCTGGCGCGAAACCTAAGGGCGCTCCTGCTTCCCAGGGCAGCAGGAGGCCAAGGTAGCTAGCTAAGCGGTACACACGGTCCCTAGGGGATGGCGCTTTTCACACGCCGCACTGAGGAAGCTGACTAGATTAAACAGAAACTTCACTTTTACCTTGGCGATAGGAGTGGGGGCAGGAGGGCCCCTGCCGAAGCAAGTTGCGAGGTCGAGGGTACCAACACGTCCAGTAGAGCGAGGTCTGGGACCAGGGTAGCCGTCACGTTGTCATCTCGTGCGTGGTCCGACGTGTGAGGAGAGGAGGAGTTTCGCACTGTTGTGGTGACTGTGAGAGTGAGGCTGATCCTCCCGCTCCTTCCTATTTACAAGCTCCCAGCCTTCCCGCGCAGGCCGCGGAAGCGCTGCTCAAGTGTTTCTTTGTCCCCCTTTTCAGAAAATCTAGCTTTTTATGCAATCAGAGGTCATACCTTGCATAGTCAGATCTTTAGTGGATTATGCAGCACCTCTGCTTGTTTGATGACTGAAAGGACTTTGATGATACGAATAGTANAGTTCTGGATCTGGTCCCCCCGGAATAGCTTCAGGGAGCCATCGGGACTTGCCCAGAAATTGGCATTTCATTATAGTTAACACTGCCTTTTAAATAAATTTGTACATATTTTAACAGACTACAACCTGCAAGAAACTCAACTAAAATACTTTTGATACAAATTTTAAATACAGGATTTTGCCTATTAGATTATAATGCACCTTTTCTTTCCATAACCAGAGTGGACTCATCAGCAGCAAGACAGACAGCAGGCCAGTCAGCTACAGGACAGATAGCAGGCCAATCAGTTACAGGACTGAAAGCAGGCCAATCAGTTACAGGACAGAGAGCAGGCCAATCAGCATTACAGAAGAAAATTATTTATTAGAACAAATATATGATGTGCCTAAACCACCAAGACGAGTAGGGGAACCTTGCTCGCCTGTTTCGCCCCAGGGGACAATCTCTTCACAATTGCCTGAAATGACACAGCCTTTGCCTAATACCTCTCATCAGTGGACAAATGATGAAAGTATTTGCTGATATTTATGTAGCAGATATTAATGCTCATTAATTTATGAAATAAAGCACAATGCTGAAATTACATCTCTAAAAGTAAACTTCTAATTAAGAGATGTAAAGATCAAGAACTTTGTAGATAGTGACACTGTTCACATCATACAATTTGATTATTGAATTTGCATGTTTATCCTCAAATATTTAGTATGTTCTCACTAGCACCGTTATATATTACAAAATAATTAATTTTTGTACACTAGCTATTTTACTATTATAAACATTCACATTTGGTATAGAGTACTGCAAATACATACATTTATGAATTGGTAATCCTTTCATAATTCCTAAGTTATAGTGTTAAGAAATTTGAGAATGAACCATTTAATTACCAAAGTGTGTACACCCCAATCCCCCAAGTCCCCCTTCCTTGGCCCTCCGATCCCAGACCCTCCCTGTTTCCCTACTTCAGTGGAACCAACAGAAACTGAGGATGGACAGAAGAGTCAGCTTCATGGTGATGAACTCGAACATAGATGGGATTACTAGCAAGGCAAGTGAACTAAGGGAAAGGGCACAAGAAGTGAACCCGGATATAATTAAACTCAGGGAAACTCTCAGGAATCATATCAAATGCGGTGTTTCCCCAGGACTACACTGTTATAAGGAAAGAGAGGGAATGAAAGGGAGGAGGCGGAGTGGCCCCTACTAATGAGAAAGGAATAGAACTTTAAGGAGATGGTTATCCCGGGCTGCAAGGGGTTCAGAGACAACATAACAGGCACCATGATGATGGGAGGACCAATAGTAGTAGTGGCAGTGATATATAACTCTCCACCAAACGACAGACGACCCAGGCAAGAGTATGACGGGAACAACATGGCAGTTAACACTATAATTGGGAGGGCATCCTCTGTTGCCTGTAGAAATCAATCCCATCTGCTCATCATGGGGGGGGGGAACTTTAATCACGGAAGGATAGGCTGGGAGAACAGGGAACCGCATGGAGGTGAGAAAACATGGAGTGCTAAACTATTGGTGGTGGCGACAAAAAACTGTTTAAGCCAACATGTCAGGGAACTCACAAGAATGAGAGTAAACAGTGAACCCAGAGAGACTCGACCTAGTCTTCACTCTGAACGACTCCAACATAAGGGAAATTGGCTTCGAAGCCCCAGTAGAAAGGAGCAATCACAGTGTACTGACATTTGAGTATCTGGTTGAAGAAGGGCTAATGTACTCAAGGAAGGGACCTGAAAACAAAAGGCTGGCATTCCGAAAGAGAAACTATGAGGAGATAAGACAATTCCTAACAGATATAACATGGAAAACAGAGGTCAGGGGAAAAGATGGCCCAAGACATGATGGACTACATCACACAGAAGTGTAAGGAGGCAGCAGACAAGTTTGACTCCATCCAAAAGGCAAAAAACGAAATGCAGATGAGAAACCCATGGTTTAAATCAGAGATGTAAGCTTTCAAAGCAACAAATTACAAGGGTGTGCAGAAACTACAGAAATAACAGAACACTCGAGAGCAGAGAAAGATACCAGAGTGCCAGAAATGAATACGTCAGGGTGAGAAGTGAGGCAGAAAAGCAATACGAAAATGACATAGCAAGCAAGCAAGGCAAAGACTCAACCTAAAATTACTGCACAGCCACATCAGGAGAAAAACAACAGTGAAGGAACAGGTAATGAAACTGAGGATAGGGGCAGACAGTTTCACAACAAACGATAAGTAAATGTGTGAGGAATTGAATAAGAAATTCTAGGGTGTCTTCACATTAGAGCAAGGAGAAGTTCCAGAGATAAGAGAGGAAATAGTTAACCAGGAACCACCAGAAGAGTTTGGGATTACTAGTGGGGAGGTAATGAAGCTTTTGCTAGAGTTAGATGTGACAAAGACTATAGGCCTGGATGGAATCTCACAATGGATATCTAAAGGAGGGTGCAATCCCCTTGTGGATTCAAGGAGTTAACGTAAGATCAAGTTGGTAATGTATTTATTGTATTTAGAGGTTTTAGGATTAATAAATTATTACTAAGTTTTGTAACCGGAGTATCCTTTTTACCTGGTTGTAGTGGGGTGGGAAATCTCTCTAGATTTCAGACCGCTACGTAAAATATTTGCTGGGAATTGTCTTCCCTGGGGAGCCGAGCCTAAATATTATTTGCTGGGAATTGTCTTCCCTGGGGGGCCGAGCCTAAATATTATTTGCTGGGAATTGTCTTCCCTGGGGGGCCGGGCCTAACCTAACTCCACTGTTTTAGATATGCTTTGACCTTAGATATTGGCCCTCATAGAGCAAGCACTAGTCATTTGTAACACATGAAAACAGGAAAAATAATAAAAAAATCGTAGGTGGCATATATTGACCGCAATAGGGTGGGAAAGTTTGGCAAAAAAACAGTGTTGAATGTAATAAAACGCCATTTTCTGGGTGAGCCCTGGAGGATTCCTGGAGCTTATCGGGCTAATGTACCAGTATGTTATATTAGACCGGGACATTAGCTATGGAGTTCAGATCTACCAGGGACCAGTGCCAGAACCTGGCCCTTCAGAGAGGTTTCAGGGAGCAATGGCCTGGAAAACACCCTTGTGGTTGGGGTTTTCCTTATCTAATATAGATCATACTGACAGATCAACTGTCAATAGAATAGATCAACTGACAGCTGAAGCATACAAGGTCTGCCTGAAGCACGTGCCTGTGAGGAGGGTCAAAAAGAGGACCACTCTAGAAAGAGAATGCAGACAACTGTACAGGAGAAGGAAGAAAACCTGAAATGCTTAGGCAGACACGACTATCATAAGCAATGAAAATAAACCTAAACAGGGAGATCGAAGAAATAGAACAAACGTTGAAGCGATAATATGAGGCTGAGGAAATGGAATTGGAACAGAAAGCTATACAAGAGATAAAGAAAAATCCAAAATATTTTTTCACATGCAAAATCAAAATCAAAAACCTCCACCAGTATTAGACCTTTAATTACACTGAAGGTACGTACACAGAATAAAACAAAGAAACTAGTGAAATTCTAAGAAGCTAGTATGAGCCTATGCTTAGCACACCAATAAACAACATGAAAGTTGATGACCCAGACAGCTTCTTATGAATGACATTCAAGCTGCAGATAATATAACGGATATTAACACGAACTCGGAAGACTTTGAAAGAGAAATTGACAATATGCTCAAGCACTCAGCTCCTGGGCCTGACTCATGGAATTCAATATTCATAAAGAAATGTAAAATACCAGTAGCACGAGCACTCAGCGTGATATGGAGAAAGAACCCAGATACAGGGGAGATACCAGCAGCATCTAAATGTGCAGATATAGCTCCTTTGCACAAGGGGGGGAATTATAGGCCAGTTGCACTAACATCACACATAATAAAAGTTTTTGAAAGATATGTAAACTGTGTCAACAAAATTATTCGCACACCCTCCGTCACTATGTGATGGAATGCGAAAAGATACGTGAATTTAGAGACAATTCTATAACCAATGTTCCAGCGATGTGTAAAATTTCATTCAAAATGATCTGCTACCAGAAATTTTAGCCAAATATCCCCAGTTTGCTAACTGTAGGTAGTAACTGAGTGATTGTAACCTATCCACCGCTGCCCACTGGATGGGGGGCGGTGTGCAGGACAAACATATAAATTGTGACACTAGCTCTCCACATATGTCAGTTGCTTAATTTAGAACCTGTACTTGAGGTCGATCTCGAACCCATTGTTGATGTGACGACTTATATTGAATTTTGTAACTAGCTCATCAAGATTGTAACTTGCTTAGCTAAATGAATTGTGGGGTTCAGTTCTTGAGCCCATTATGTGCCTCTGTAACCCTTTCCACTACCGCCCACAAGATGCGTATGGGGTGCATAATAAATGAACTAAACTAACTGAAAGTGATTAGGAATCAAATTTCTAGTTTTATGGAAAATAATGAGTTACACAACCCAGGATAACATGGATTTAGAGCGGGAAGATCCTGTCTGTCACAGTTACTCAACCACTATGACGAAATCACAAAAGCTCTAGAAGAAATGGAAAATGCAGATGTAGTATGCATAGACTTTGCAAAGGCATTCGACAAATGTGACCATGGCGTGATAGCACACAAAATGAGGTCAATGGGAATAACTGGTAAAGTAGGACGCTGGATACTCAATTTCCTGTCGAACAGAACACAAAGAGTAATAGTCAATTAAATAAAATCAAGTCCAAGCGCAGTTAAAAGCTCTGTACCTCAAGGTACAATCCTTGCACCACTGCTGTTCCTTATTCTCATATCAGATATAGATAAAAATACAAGTCACAGCTTCATGTCATCCTTTGCAGATGACACAAAAATCAGCATGAAAATTACCTCTGCTAAAGACATGTAAAAATTACAAACAGATATCAACAAAGTTTTTGATGTACAGCAGAAAATAACATGATGTTTAACAGTGATAAATTCCAGGTACTCGGGTACGGCAAAAATGAGGCATGCACTGCGAAAGCCTCGCAGGCGGGTAAGAGCGCCACATAGAATGAGAGATGCCGAGACCACACCGACGTGAAGATGTCCACGTCCGGGAGTCCGTATGTCTGGCAGAGCCTATGAAACGAATCGGCGACGACTGGCCAATCTTTGAACAGAGGAATGAACCAAGACAAGCCATTCACCAATTTAAGACGTTGGACGCGCCCTGGACATGAACCGCACGGAGAACCAAACCTCGAGAATCCAGCAAACGAGCCACTCGAAGAGACCAATCCCAAAGAGGCAAGGACCGAAGAGAACCCCCACAGTTCCTGTAAGGAACCCCTGGAGAACAGTCCGAATGGAGTCAGACAGGAGAGCCCCGAGTGACCCGAACCCTCCGAAGCGCAAACCAGACAGCCGCGAACTCCCGAACCGGGCAGTGAGCCCGACGGAAGAAAGCACCATACCATCCTCGGTCGGCCTAGTGAACACTGGTCACAAAGCCCCAGCCAAGAGACGACCCGTCCGTGAACACATTGAGCTAAGGCTCGGGGAGGTGCCATGGCACGGAACCCAGAAAACCCCGAAGAGGAAGCCGGCGACACAGCACTAACTCAAGGTCCCCAGAGGACGAACCTAACGACTGCAAGAGTGGCAGAAGGGGCATCCCCGAAGGAACCAAAACAGACACCAAAACCAAACCCGACCCCGCAGGTAGACCAGCACGGCGAAGTACAGACTCCCACACAACCGCTCAAGCAACCTCCGAGTGACCCAGGACCCCCTCAGAAACGGCCGCTCCTGTAGCAACGCCTCTGGAGGGAGAGACAATAAAGTGGTCCAAGAGTCCGAACGAGACCCAGCCAGGTCCGAACCGGGACGGAACCAGATGAAATATCCTCCAGTTCACCAGGAACCCAAACCCGGCGATCTGGAAAGAACCACACCCCCCTAGTGAGCAGACAAGCGGACCAACTGGGAGCCCACACCAGCCAGTCGTGGAGGTAGGCCAGAAAACCGAATCCCGAGCAGACGCAGACAGGTCACCAAGATCCAGTAAAGGTGTGTAAATACACTAAGTGCCAAGTGCAAACCAGGGAAGGCAACCAAAGGGCAAGCCGGAAGCTCCACCACCAACTGTGCCAACTTCAAGATCTTGGCCAAAATTGGCTGTCCACCCATCCTACTCAGCATGATACAATCGTTCCACAAGGACATGAAGGGGACAGTCGTGTACGATGGCTCAACTTCTGAACCATTCAACATTAACAGTGGTGTTAAACAGGGGTGTGTTCTTGCTCCAACCCTGTTCGGCATCTTCTTCGCGATCCTCGTCAAGCATGCTTTTGGAACAACGACAGAAGGCATCTATCTCCGTACAAGATCTGATGAAAGCTGTATAATCTATCCAGACTCCGAGCAAAGACAAAAGTACAGATGCGAATCCTCAGGGAGTTCCTCTTCGCCGACGACGCAGCGATCACCACACACACAGCAGAAGGCCTGCAGCAGCTACTCAACCGCATTGCCGCAGCCTGTTCTGCATTCGGCCTGACATTCAGCCTGAAGAAGACACAGGTGATGGGACAAGATGTCAATGAGCTACCCTGTATAAATATAGCAGACTATGCGCTGGAGGCAGTTCACGAGTTTGTGTACCTGGGCTCCACAATCTCAGACACCCTTTCCCTGGACACTGAGCTCAACAGGCGTATCGGGAAGGCCACAGCAACACTGGCCAGGCTCACAAAGCGCGTTTGGGAAAATGCCAAACTGACAGTGCACACCAAGGCACAAGTCTACATGGCATGTGTGGTGAGTACACTTCTCTACGGCTCGGAATCCTGGACCCTGTGCTCTCGCCAGGAGAGACGGCTTAATACCTTTCACATGCGGAACCTGAGACGCATCCTTGACATCACATGGAAGGACCACGTCACCAACAACACTGTACTCGAGAGAACAGGAGTCCCTTCAATGTTCACTCTCCTGAAACAGAGACGCATGCGATGGCTGGGACATGTCACACGCATGGTTGATGGCCACATACCAAAGGACCTCTTGTATGGAGAACTGGCATCAGGAAGGAGACCTACAGGAAGACCTCAGCTGCGTTTCAAAGATGCCTGCAAACGCGACCTCAAGCAGATGAACATCGATATCAACACTTGGGAAGCAGCAGCTGCGGACAGATCTGCCTGGAGATATAAAGTGCAGAAGGGACTCCAGCAATTCGAGGATGAACTGAAGAGGCAGGCGGAGGATAATAGACTTCAGAGGTCTCGACCACTGTCAGACGCAGCCGCTTCGGCGTTTATCTGCGCTCGCTGCAGTCGAGACTGTCATTCTCGGGTTGGCCTTCACAGCCACAGCAGGCGCTGCATCCAACTAGAATACAACAACTAGACACCCAGGGCACAACTCCATAACCCACGGGATTGACGGATGCCTACTATATATATATATATATATATATATATATATATATATATATATATATATGTATATATATATATATATATATATATATATATATATATATATATATATATATATGTGTGTGTGTGTGTGTGTGTGTGTGTGTGTGTGTGTGTGTATCACAAAAATAAACACGTGATTAAAAATGTGACAGTGTAACAAACTGGCTGTTGTAGGAATGATCTAGAATGTTTTATCTATGCATGGGAGAATGGGAAGCTGGACCCACGTGGTGACCCAGGAGCATTCCCTGGGCTGAGTGGCGGTGAAAATAATTGGCGCCTTTGTTCACAGTTTCGTATAATGAATTATTTTACAGGATTCACTTATTTAGAGAAGTAGGTTTCATTCAAATTGTATAATATTCCTGGTTATAGTATCAAGAGTACCCTGATTGCTAGAAGAATGAGTTAAATCACCATCAATGACGTCACGAGCCGTGACTAGACCGCGGCGCGGAACAATTTGAGTGACCTCAGTGGTCACAGGTCATCAGAGTTTCCATGTCCACTATTTCTCAAAGGTCAAATAGCCATTTTGTAATTGGGAATAGCTCTTCCCTAAGATGCTTGTGTAATTAACTTCAGTTAAAATAATTCAACCAATCTGGATCATTCAGTGCAACAGAGGTTAGTTGTTTACCTTAAGCTTTGCAAGTAACTTAGACTAGGCAGAAGTATACAATGCTCTGGTCTGGGTAGGACCAGACGAGCAGAGAGACAGTGTGGGATCCGGAGCAACACAGGAAAGGTGTCCACTCCACCTCTTCCCAAAACCTTAGCACTAACTTAGCTGGTCGCCAATAAGGTAAATTTGCTAAGAGTGTTTATAGGGAACAGGTCTACTCATTGCCTAAGTCAGGGAGTGTTAATGATAGGGAGTGCTTTTATTTAGATTTTGTTTTAGATTTTGAATAAATTAATTAGTAATTTGCATTTTTATTATTTTCCATTTCATGTTTCCATTGTCTCGTGTCCTTGTCGCCACCCAGGATACCTCTCGTGGTGGCTCGTGATCAGTGGTCCGCCTCTCGGGCCCCACCACCTGGTCCTCGTTCATTCATGGTGTTCCTCGTGCACGTTCTACCGTGGATCTGGAAGTATTTAACCCTTAAACTGCGCATGGCGTATATATACGCCCTGAGTAACATGTCCGACGGTGCGCATGGCGTATATATACGCCATTGGGTGCCATTCCCGATTCAAATGGCCCGCGGCTACACGGGGTTCACATGTAGCTTCCTCAGGGCTCTTGTAAACAGACGCCATTTAAAAAAAAAATCGTGGGCAATAATCTCAGGTGTGAGAGGCACAGTACTGTTGGAGCAACCAAGGCTGGCGCACGCAGCATGAGCGATCAGCATTGCTGTTCAGCTTGTGACCACAGCATCACCGAAAAATGTCAAAATAAATATATAACTGTTATTATTTAGTGATGACAATATTACAGATGACCCGTGACTGTGATATAAATAACCAGGGTTGTGATAATAGCAGGATTGTTGTAATAATTAGCGCTGTGGGAGGAGTGATGCTGAGAGACAGGGAGACAGCATCGTTTACTGACTGTGTGGCCACCTGTTATTGTTTACATTCACCATACCAGCTCAGTGGTTCTCTATGGTGAACACAAATGTAGATACTTATATATAATGTGTGTATTAGTGTAATAACAGCAAAAGGATTATGCTGGGAGCAGCCATTTGGATGACGGAGGTGACGTCGTCTGCACGATTTGTCAAGCTGTTTAGAGGGTGGCCACTATACTCTTTGGGCGCACTACAAGCTTAGGTGTACAGTTACAGTGCATAAAACATGTAGATATTTATATATAATATGTGTATATAGGGTAATAACACTGAAAACAGTATTGTTGGGGGAGAAAGTTTAGTGTGTGTGTGACCTTGAATGAGTGAGGGAGCCGCCAGCCGCCAGCTGTGCAAACCGACGACTCTTAGTACCTGAACTAACTATATCAGCTTAGCTGTACAGTTGTGGTGAACAAAATATATACATACTTATATATAACGTCTGTATATAGTGTAATAACACCACAAATGGTATTGTTGGGGGAGAAAGTTTAGTGCGTGTGTTGAGAGAGTGGCAGCGAGTGGCTGGCTGGTGTGTGGCGGTAACTCTTCGTTGCTTTTCGACTCTCAATACCAACTTAGTGGTTCGTTATGGTAACCAAAATATGCAGATACTTATATATAACCTGTGAATAGTGTGTAATAGCAGCAAAACTATTTGTTTATTGTTTTATGAACATAATAATTGAATTACTAATATGCACACCATATGTTTGAGTATAGCGATTATTCACCACTTTTATTATATAAATATATTACAATACACACTATTGAATAATATTACTGCAAAAAAACTAAGAAAAAATCAATCGGAGACATTGAAACAATTAGGTAATAATATCTTTGTGGCAACTCCCATCTGTCAGCGCGGGTGACGCTGACCGGCCCTGGCGACCGCTCTGTCAACGCCCACTTTTTGCCAGACTTTCTCGGTCAATTGCGCCCAAAATATGTGACCTACGATTTTTTTGCTATTTTTCCCGTGCTCAGGGGACACAAATTAACATGTTTAGAAGACGAAAAAAAATTTTGGAATTTTTTTTTTCTTGCGCACAGGGGTGTAAATGTCCCCAGGACCCCTGAGCAGTGTAAGGGTTAAGGCAGTAATAGGGGGCAGAAGCTGGCATGCAGTGGTAACGTGTAAGGCAACGGCACGGTTGTGGTGGGCCCACATCAAACGCGTACTGGTAGCAGCGAGGCTGCAAGAGTGGGGTTAACTGGATATGCTGTACCTGTTGCGAGAGGCAGGAATGTTACATTTGACTAAAGTCCCAAGCATAACTGAGTGAGGGGACAGAGAAGCCTGGCAAAGGTACTGCCAGATACAAAAGCCCTAACTCCTGGCACAAACTGACACCTCCACAGCAGGAACTAAGGGATGTAGTGAAAAGACAGCGTTCAGTAATAGTCAACGACCGTAAATGTAAACCCAGAAAGTAAATTGAACAGGCGTGAATGAGCGTAAAGCAAGACCCACGAGGCCCGTACTCCGCAAACGGGACATCCTATGTGACTTTACGTAGTAGTGGAGAGGCAAATAGCCGAGTAAACAACGCAAATGTAACCGGTGGTGAGTAACATAATTATGCAGCAAGACCAAGCGTAAAAGCGCCTCCTCGCTGACTTACTTAATAACTTAAGAGGCAAGCGAGGGAACTAAACATACATGCAGGGCCAGGAAATTGTAAAGCAGGAGACAGGGGCCCGCAACACAGCAACTAGAGCATCCTAGCTAACTCTGCTTATAATAACATTAATGGCAGAGCAAAAGTTAAGCGAACGCACTTGTAAATACAGCAAAATTAGAATAAAATGCGCAGCATGTTTAGAACCATGGTAGAAACAAATTGCTGTAGGCCGGTGGAAATGCTAACCCAGGGAAACTGAAGCAAGAGGCATCGGGCCTGTAACTCGGTAACTAGCCCAACCTAACAGCTGGCTTAGTTAAGTCAAATACGATGAGCAAGGGTTTTATAAGTTAAAGAAGCAAGCAGCGATGGAGACCTTAACCCTAACCCACATTAACTTAGCGTGTATAATGCAAGTGCAAGAGACAAAATTGCACAAATAATGAATTAACTTAACGACCGTTGCCGAATGGTGAACTGCAAAATCGTGCCCCGGAACATCAGCAGCTGGAGCATCACCGCTGGGACACCTGCGGCTGGACATCGGCGGCTGGGCATCAACATCTGATGGAGATAGGAAATAGCGTCAACTGGCCACTAGGGAAGACTTCAGTGGTAAGTAGGAGTCCGGCTGCAAGACAATTTAGGCGAAAGCCTGTAAATATAACTGTCAGTAGAGAATAACGGGAACTGGGCATGAAACTGGGAATACCATAAATTACTCTAAGGCTGGAAAGAGTGAGAAATTGGTAGGGATAACGTCAGGTGGAACGCTGCAGCTGGGCTTCATGAGCCATGTCATCAGCAGCTTGAACATTGGCAGCTGGGGAAGCGGCAGCTAGGACAGCAGCGCCACCGGCCGAGACATCGGCTGCCGGGAATCGACCATGGAACTGGGGCATCAGCGCCACCACCACTGCAACTGGCACATCCTGGCTGACGTTACTTAATAACTTTTCTGGCGAGAAGCGAAAGCTAACGACCGTAAATGTAAAATCTGTAAAGTAAAACAGTAGCTTGGATAATCGTGAAGCAAGAGGCGTGAGCCCAGTAACACAGCACCTGGCACATCCTAGCTGACCTGACGTAGTAGCTTCGAGGCAATGAGCTGAATTAACTAACATAAATGTAATTAGTAGTAAGTCACATACATATGTAGCCAGAGCTAACCCTAGAATACTGATATAAATTTCCGGGGAAACTAATCAAAATGCAGGGCCAGGAAATCTTGGAGCAAGAGGCAAGGGCCCGTAACACCGCTACTAGCACATCCTTGCCGACCTTAGTTACTGACTTAAGGCCAAGCTGAAGTTAAACAACCAAAATTGTAAACACAGCAAAGTAACAAACATGCATGATGGGCAATACATCCAAAGTAGTATGAAATTGTGGTAGGCTAAATGTAACATTTAGCCCAAAATGTTAAAACACCCATCTGTAACCGGTAGTAAGCAACATAAATGTGCAGCAAATACCAGGCGTAAAGTAAGGTAATAAATTTAAGGGGGACGTCGACATGGATCCTGAACCTGTGACACTTACCAATTGGTGAAACTTACTGCAGGCCTGGTGAATAATTATAAGGGCATGCTCAGCTGGGACGCCGCTAGCTGAGCCTTCGGCCGCTTGACCATCGGCGGGGAACACATACGCCAGGACGTCACCTGCTGTAGCATCGGCTGAGGCACATCAGCCGCCGGGTTCGGCCCCCAGGGGACATGTTCAGCTGTAACACCATCAGCCGGCCCATCTGCCGCTAGACCATCGGCAGGGACCACATCAGCAACATCAGAATCAGCTGCGGGTCGCGTCCCATGGCAGCTGCCGGATCGTCGTCTGGGGCCACATCTGGCAGAACATCAGCGGGTGGGGGTGGCACCCCCACGGGACATACTCAGCTGGAACCCCACCAGCTGTGCCAGCGGCTGCTGGGACATCGGCAGCGTAACATAATGGTTAATTATTACCTGTAAATAACTAAACAACAAGTGAGTAAGAAGAAGACTACAACAGCACATTCCAGCTGACTTTACTTAATAACTTTACACAAGAGGCGAGGGCCCGTAGACTTTAACTAGCGCATCCAAGCCGCCCTAGATAATAACTTAAAGGCAGCTAAAGTTAAACAACCGGTCTGCAAAACAGCAATATTAACCTAGACATGCAGCATGAGCAATGCACCAAATGTAGGGAGTTTATAAGTAGTTAATACGTAAGAGGCAAAGCTAAAGTTTAAACAACCTGACTGTAAAGACAGCAGAAGTAACATGGACATGCAACATGGGCAAGGCATCATATGTAGCAATAAAGCGTGCTAGGCTAAACGTAAACATTTAGCCCGCGCACTGATAACCACATAAATGTAACCATAGGAAGCAACATGACTGTGCAGCCAAGTCCCGGCGTACAGACTGTAATAAGTTAATAAATTATTGAGGGGTTACAGCAAAGGGGTTTGGTTACAGCAAAGTAACCAAACATGCAACATAAGCAAAGCACCCAATGTAGTATTAAAATGTGGTAGGCTAAATGTAACCATGTTAGTCCGAAAATGATAACAGCATAAATGTGACCAGAGTCAGCAACATAAAATGTGCAGCCAAAAGTACTATAATAAATACGGCAGGACGTTGACGATGTATCCTGGACCTGTGGCACTTACCGATTGCTGAAGTTACAGTACCTGTGATGAGTAGTTATAAGGCATGCTCAGCTGGAACACCGCCGCCCGGGCCTTCAGCTGCTGGACAGTGGCAGCATAACATAATGGGTAATCAATAACCGTAAATAAAGTAATGCCGGGCAACACCGGCCAGACATGAGTCTGGAACAAACGTCCTGGGAACATCAGGCCAACCTCAAGCATTGGTCGGAGCATCCAACACAGTCGGGACACCTTGGACCACATCAGTCGGACACCGGCCGCTGGGCCATCAGCTGCAGGATCATCATATGGGCCCACTTCAGCCGGGACTTCAGCGGGGAAGTTGTCCCGCGGGGGACATGCACAGCTGGAACACAACCAGCTGGGGCAGCTGGTGCAGGGACATCGGCAGCATAACATAATGTTTAATTGTAACCAAAGGACTAAATAATGCCGGCAACACCGGCCAGACTTAAGTCTGGACCATCAGTCAAAACCTCGAGCATCAGTTGGAACATCAAACATCAGTCGGGACATCAAACATCAGTCGGGACATCAAACATCAGTCGGGACATCAAGCATCGGTCAGGACATCAAACATCGGTCGGGACATCAAACATCGGTCGGGACATCAAACATCAGTCGGGACACGGCCGCTGGGCCGTACCCCGAGGCAGCCGGGCCATCACCTGGTGGATCCTCGACTGGGGCCACATCAGCGGGTGGGGTTGTGCTCCCGGGTGCATACTCGGCTGGAACACCATCGGCTGTGCTAACAGGTGCCTGGGCAGCGGCAGCGTAACATAATGTTAATTATTAACTTGTAACTAGCTCAACAATGCCGTTGACCTCGGCCAGACTTAAGTCTGGAACATACATCCTGTGAGCACATCGGGCGGTACAGTGGCCACTGGGCCGTGCGCCATGGCAACTGGACCGGCAACTGCAGGATCATCATATGGGGCCGCAACCTGTCCTCGCAAATTTAATAAGTCAATATGACTTATTTGTTGCGTGCATAGGTGACATACTTAACATATAACAGTTTCCCTTGAAAATCTTCATAGAAAACACCGACCTTACCTAACCTTGTTAGTATGTTAAATAAGCATCTTATAGCTTCGTAATTACAATTGGTACTTAACCTATTATAGGTATAG
>WNGS01165751.1:35895624-35979385 GCA_020271785.1 Procambarus virginalis | reverse complement strand
CCTTGACGCCCTAACCAGCACAATACCAGTCCCTACCCAAGGCCAAACAAGGGCCCCAAGCCCCAGCTGGCCCCAAGGGCAAGGCAAATGCCGAGCAGCAAGAACCTCTACGGGAATGGTTCCCGAATGCCCTAGGGAAGTTATGTTTCCTAGGGAAGATAACCCTGTCATGCAGAGGCAGTACTCACAGGGTGCTTACAGAAGTAACCCACTAAGCGCATGCAGCCCCAGCACTGATGAGGTACTCCTGGCCACCGCACAACACAACAGTGAACGCCACACAAAGCAAACACCGCCTAGGAAACTGAGGCCAGAGAAGCGTCTATCCCGGTTGACATTAGCTTACGAACTGAAGCTAGGCAGCCGGGGTAGGTCCGGGGCTCCCCCCTCACCCTCTCGGGGCGGGGAGGGCTGCGCGGACGATCGGCGCGACAGTAAAGTGTGATGTTTGCTTGTTCCTTGGGATTGTAAGAGTTTCTACCTCTCTGTTCAGTTTTTGTTTTAGTTTTTTACCATGTGGGGTTTGTTTTGTTATGCCTACCTTTCTGGGTGCCTAACCCCAGTCGATGGTAGATAAGGAAAACCCCAACCACATGGGGGTTTCCAGGGCCATTGCTCCCTGAAACCTCTCTGAAGGGTCCAGGTTCTGGCGCTGGTCCCTGGTAGGTCTGAACTCCTTAGCTAATGTCCCGGTCTAATATAACATACATTAGCCCGATAAGCTCCAGGGAGCCGTAGGGGCTCCCCACAGAAATACTATTTCCTGATGTATTTTGATAACGAATTCGTGACCCATCTTGTGACTGAGACAGATTCACTCACAGCCTCATAGATGCCAGCATTTTACCTGGCTCTTGCCTGACACGATGGAAGGATACCACAATTGACGAAATGTATGCGTTTCTCGAATTGTGCATGATGATGAAACACTCCGAGAAACACGTCATCCAGGATTACTGGAGCAAAGACAGCCTTGTTCCATCACCCAGTTTCATCATGCAGTTTCACCGTGGGTTCTGAGAGAATGTGCACCTGAGCTCAGCATTCCACTTCAACTGATTTTTCAGGCATCCCTGTTTACAGGAGTTGTAGCTGATGTGTGGAAAAAGGCTAACATAGTTCCAATCTACAAAAGTGGAAGCAGGGAAGACCCCCTTAATTATATACCTGTATCATTGACAGGTGTAATAGTCAAAATATTGGAAAAATAATTAAAACTAAATGGGTAGAACACCTGGAGAAAAACGATATAATATCAGACAGACAGTATGGTTTTCGATCTGGAAGATCCTGTGTAACGAACTTACTCAGTTTTTATGATCGAGCCACAGAGATTTTACAGGAAAGAGATGGTTGGGTTGACTGCATATGTATGGACCTAAAAAAGGCTTTCGACAGAGTTCCCCATAAGAGGTTGTTCTGGAAACTGGAACATATTGGAGGGGTGACAGGTAAGCTTCTAACATGGATGAAAAATTTCCTAACTGACAGAAAAATGAGGGCCGTAATCAGAGGCAAGGTATCGGATTGGAGGAATGTCACGAGTGGAGTACCACAGGGTTCAGTTCTTGCACTGGTAATGTTCATTGTCTACATAATGTCTACATAATGTCTACATAATGTCTACATAATGCAGCAACACTTGGCATATGGAATTTAATGTGAATAAATGCCATGTTATGGAATGTGGAATTGGAGAACATTGACCCCCACACAACCTATAAATTATGTGAGAAATCTTTAAAGAATTCTGACAAAGAAAGGGATCTAGGGGTGGTTCTAGAGAGAAAACTGTCACCTGAGGACCACATTAAGAACATTGTGCGAGGAGCCTATGCTTCACTTTCTAACTTCAGGATTGCTTTTAAATACATGGATGGAGAAATACTAAAGAAATTGTTTACAACTTTTGTTAGACCTAAGCTGGAATATGCAGCAGTTGAATGGTGCCCATATCTTAAGAAGCACATCAACAAACTGGAAAAGGTGCAATGACATGCCACTAAGTGGCTCCCAGAACTGAAGGACAAGAACTACGAGGAGAGGTTAGAGGCATTAAATATGCAAAAACTAGAAGATAGAAGAAAAAGAGGCGATATGATCACTACGTTCAAAATAGTAACAGGAATTGATAAAATTGATAGGGAAGAATTCCTGAGACCCGGAACTTCAAGTACAAGAGGTCATAGATTTAAACTAACAAAATAAAGCTGCCGGAGAAATACAGTTTAAGAAAATTCATTTTTGTAAATAGAGTGGTAGATGGTTGGAACAAGTTAGGTGAGAAGGTGGTGGAGGCCAAAACCATCAGTAATTTCAAAGCGTTATATGACAAAGAATGCTAGGGAGACGGGACACCACAAGCGTAGCTCTCATCCTGTAACTACACTTAGGTAATTACACTTAGGTAATTACCTGTGTTCACCGGGTACATATCGTGTGATAGGTTCCTATTACTTCTCAGGAGCCTGCATTTCAAAAATAATGCAAAACAGGACAGACACGACAGACTTTGGAAGATACAGAAAGTTTTCAGTGACATGAGAGGCACATTCCGTGACTATTTTGTACCTGGACAGAATGTGGTGATCGACAAATCGCTTGTACTGTTCAAGTTGCTACTGGCATTCAAGCAGTACATCCCATCAAAGCGCCACCGATTTGGACTAAAGTTTTTGGTGCTGTGCGACTGTGAAACTGATATCGTCATGGACATAATGTATTCAGGTACAGATGTCGACATACCAACTCAAGATGAACACGGGCTCTCTGGCAGTGTTGTCAAAACCCTGATGGAACCGTTGCTGAACAAGGGGCATATACTGTTTACCGACAACTACTATACTAGCCCCTTGCTCACCAGATACCTCCTGGCCCACAACACCAGGATATGTGGCACTGTGAAGGCCCACTGGAAGGAAATACCAGTGTTTGGTATAGGTATTGCAGTGGGAGATTGCCAGCTGCGCAAGTGTGACAATATGCTCTCAGTGCAGTGGAGGGACAGACGCGAGGCACAAAATTGCACATAACGTCATATGACGTGTTGGAGTACTACGCAAGATTTAAATGGCCCACGAATACACGGAGTTCACCTCACCTTCATCAGGGCTCTTGTAAACAGACGGCATTTAAAAAAAATCGTGGGCAACATTTCCGGGTGTTAGCACCTCAGTAGTGAGTGAGCCACCAAGGCTGGCGCATACAGCATGAGCTCACAACACTGCTGTTCAGCTTGTGACCACAGCATCGCCTAAAAATGTCAAAATATATATGTACATGCTATTAATTTAGTGATGATAGTATTACAGAAGACCCCTGACTGTGATAAAAATGTCCAGGATTCTGATAATAGCAGGATTGTTGTGATAATTAGCCCTGTAGTGGGAGGAGAATTGGGGAGGGAGGTAGCATTATCTGCTGATTCTGTGTGACCACCTTTTACTGTTTGCACTCACTATACCAGCTTAGTGGTTTGCTCTGGCGAATAAAACATGCAGATACTTATATATAACGTCTGTATATAGTGAATGAAAGCACAAAACAGTATGGTGGGAAGAGAATGTTGGTGAGTCAGGTGAGATGAGGGAGGGAGTGGCAGCCAGTGGTGGGCTAGCTGGTGTGTGGTGGTCACTCCTTGCTGCTGTTTGACTCAGCATACCAACTTAGTGGTTCCTTATGGTGAACACAAATGTAGATACTTATATATAATGTGTGTGTAAATATGGTAATAACACCACAAACGGTATACTTAGTATATTATACCCCAAACATACCAGCAATACAAAGATTCAAGAAATAACTACACGTCAGTAAGGAGAGAGGCAGAGAGGAACTTTGAGAACGGTATAGCAGACAAATGTAAATCAGATCCAGGCCTTCTCTATAAATTATTTAAAAGCAAGCTGCAGGTAAAGGATAATATTCAGAGTTTGAAAATGGGGGACAGATACACGGAAAATTAAAAGGAAATGTGTGAAACATTAAACAAAAAGTTCCTAAGTGTTTGTACAAAATGAGACCTTCAGAGAACCAGACAAAATAAGAATTCAAGAGAACAGCATAGAGAACGTAGAGGTGTCTAGAGACAAAGTGAAACAAATGCTCCTGGAGCTAAGTAAGAACAAAACAGTTGGCCCAGATGGAGTTTCACCATGGGCTCTGGGAGAATGTGCACCTGAGCTTAGCATTCCATTTCAGTTGATTTTTCAGACATCCCTGTGTACAGGAGTTGTAGCAGATATGTGGAAAAAGGCTAACATAGTTCCAATCTACAAAAGTGGCAGCAGGGAAGAACCCCCCCCCCCCTCAATTATAGACCTGTATCATTGACAAGTGTAATAGTGAAAATATTGGAAAAATAATAAAAACTAAATAGGTAGAACACCTGGAGAGAAATGGTATAATATCAGACAGACAGTATGGTTTTCGATCTGGAAGATCCTGTGTATTGAATTTACTTAGTTTCTATGATCGAGCCACAGCGATTTTACAGGAAAAAGATAGTTGGGTTAACTGTATCTATCTGGACCTAAAAAAAGGCTTTCAACAGAGTTCCACATAGAGGCTGTTCTGGAAACTGGAAAATATTGGAGGGGTGACAGATAAGCTTCTAACATGGATGTAAAAACCAGCATTGAATGTAATGATACGCCATTTTCTGGGTGAGTCCTGGAGGCTCCCCGGAGCTATACATGGCTGATATGGATATCCTAACTATTTTGCATCAGTCGATGTGAGTGGAGTTCTAGCCTACCGGGGACCACGAGCCAGAACCTGGCCCCCTCACATAGGCATGGGGAGCAATGGCCCATAGAAATGCACATGTGATTTGGAGCATTCTATATCTGTCATCGACTGGGACAGGCACCCAGAAAGGTAAGCGCCACAAAACAAACCCCTATTCTGGTTAACAACGAAAATTGACAAACGAGTGGACAGAACTCCCCAAAAGAAAAACGAGTAAACAAGCATGATGTCACACGAGCCGCGCCGCATGTTTGCGCAGCTCCCCCCCTCCCCGGGAGGGGGAAGGGGGAACCCCAGACCCCCGAGCCGGCAATCCACGTCCCAGTTCAGAGGCTGGATATCAAAACCCGCGAAAAAAAACGCAGACCGGAGGGCAGGAGGGATGCCGGGGAGCCTCCGGGACTCACCCAGAAAATGGCGTTTCATTACATTCAACGCTGGTTTTCTGGGGGGAACCTCTACAGCTCTCCGGGGCTACCTCACCAAAGACTATCAAGGGGACTTACCCGGGAAGCGGTCAGTGCTCCACTCCTCAACGCTAAGACGAGACAACGGGCTGCAACCGCCGACCTAAAGCAACACAGGCCCGACTGGGCCCCAGAAACGTTTACAAGGTAGCGTGCAGCCAGGACCCTGTTCGACCGCCAAAATCCCTGTGCCCGATGGCAGCCCAAGACATATTTCCGAAGACGGCAGCAAGAGCAGCAAACTTACGAACGTCATGGGCACGGGGATAGACCACAGGCTGGCTGGACTTAATAACCCTGCAGACGACCTGAGAGACCTGAACCCGCAAACAGGGAAGAAGGGAAACCAGATCAACCCAAAGTGCGTCCCCGGACACAGAAGCCATTGCGCGCAGATAACGGCGGAGGGCTGCAACCAGACACAACACATGGTGAACCCCGGCCTGACAAACTGGCCTGACATGCCCGAAACACTTTGCGTAATAGTGGCTTTAGGCATTGTATGTACTAGCCCTATCTATAAATCAATCATTCTTTGTAAAATCCCTTGTATGTATGTACCTTACCTAAATAAACATTTTATTTTTTATTTTATTTCTATTTAACCAAGCATCCACAACCCAAGGACCCCTCCGGAAAGCAGCAGTCTCATTCTGCGCCAGAAAAGAGGGAGACGGCTGGAAACGAACAAACCGAAGACCACGACCAAAGGAGCCAAAACCTCTGCGCCAGAGAAGAGAATGAAGCCCTGCCACGCGACCCCCATAAGCTAATGCCAACAGAAAAAGAGCCTTAGCAAAACAATCTTGAACCGAAGGGGCCACAACAAACCGAGGAGAGGAAAGATAGAAGAGCACTCTGTCCAAGAACCAGGACGGCTCAGGCGGCGCATGAGCAGGCAGGAGGTGAAACAACGCCTGGGACTGTTTGCAAAACAGTGCAGAAGTAACATCAATACCGAAAGCAAGCTGCAGCAGCTCCACCAGCGCCGCACGATACGAGGCGACAGTATTAGGCATCAGATGACGGTCCTGAAACAACCAAGAGAGAAAGCACAACACCACCCGAACCGACAGCGAGGAACAATGATGAAGGCTCAAAAAGAACCGGATGGACCACCAGGAAACTTCATACTGTCGCCGAGAGGAAACTCGCAGGTGAGAAACCAGCAAGGAAGCCACCTGCTCACCATAAAGATGGTGATAAACACGAGTCAAAAACACCAAATGCGAAGACTCGCGGAGAAGAGCGAACCAGTCACGTACCGAACCAGCCCAATCTCTTGAAAGAGGCGGAGCCACGAAAAAAACTCCGAGTTCGGACACCGGGCAAGCAACGCCTGAAACCCCGGCTGGGCTGGCCACCTCGGGGCCAAGAGGACCACTTAACCCTGATAAGTCTCCAAGTGAGCCAAGACCTGGAGCAGCAGCTGAACCGGGGAAAAGAGGTACAGGAACCCCCCACCTCGACCAGTCCTGCCGAAAAGCGTCGATCCCGACGGCCTCGCAGTCGGGGAAGGGCGCCACGTAAACCGGAAGACGCCTCAACCACACTGACACGAAGAGGTCCACCTTTGGACGCCCGAACGTCCGGCAGAGCCAGCTGAAGGAGTTGGCATCGACCGTCCATTCCGTGGGCAGGGGAACAAACCTGGACAGCCCATCCGCCAAGATGTTGGACACCCCCTGGACGTGAACCGCCAGGAGAGCCAAACCCCGAGAACTCAGCAGACAAGTCACCCAAAGCGACCAACCCCAAAGAGCCAAGGACCGCATCGCACCCCCTCGGTTCAGACAATGAACCACCGGGGAGCAGTCCAAATGGAGCCGGATCGTCGATCCGCATGCGACTTGAACCCTCCGAAGCACAAACCACACCGCCGCGAACTCCCGCACCGTGCTGTGGACCCGACGGAAGGACAGACCCCACTGCCTCTGGCCGGCCTGGTAAGCACTGGTCACAAAACCCCAGCCTAGAGACAACGCATCCGTGAACACATCGAGCGAAGGCTCGGGCAAGCGCCAAGGCACTGAACCCCGAAAAACCCGAAGAGGAAGCCGGCGACGCATCAGCCGACCCAAAGCCCCCGGTGGTCGAGCCCAGCGATCGTGAGAGAGGTGGAAGGGACGTCCCCGAAGGAACCAGAACAGCTGACGAACCCAAACCCGACCCGACGGGTAGACGAACATCGCGAAGTTCAAGCTCCCGCACAAACTCTCGAGCAACCGCTGGGTGACCCGTGAGCCCCCAGAAACAGACACAGGCGAGACCGCAGCCAAAGGAGAAACTCCGGAGGAAGAGACAAGGAAGCAGTCCAACCACACAAGACCCAGCCATGACCGAACCTGGGAGGACATCAGATGGGACTTCCGCCAGTTCACCAGGAACCCGTACCCAGCGAGCTGGGAAAGCACCAACCCTGGAAACACAAACCGAAACTGTCTCTATTTTCCGCTTGTTACAACTTGTAATAATTTGTTACATCTTGGCTTAACGTGTTTATGACTTATTAGAACGTTGTTACAACTTGCTATATTGAATGTTATAACTGGTTAGGAAGTGTTAAAACTTGTTCAAACGTTGTACCAACGTCGTAGTTTCGGTGTGTGTTTGGCGGGAAATCCCTGGTGAACAGACACGCGGACCGACTGGGAGCCCAAACCAGCCAGTCGTCGAGATAAGCCAACACCCAAACACCTAACAGACGCAGACGGGCCACCACGACCCAGGTAAGGAGTGTGAATACACGAGGTGCCAGGTTCAACCCAAAGGGGAGACAACGAAAACGACAATACTGACGTCCCATAAACAAAATCGAGCCAGTCCCGGAACCCCACATGAATAGGGACGTGCCAATACACGTCCTTAAGGTCCAGGGACACCATCCAAGCTCCCGGCTCCAACAGAAGCCGGACCTGGGACAGAGTGGTCATCCAAAACGAGGGGCAAGTAACCCAAGGGTTCAGACAGGACAAGTCCAGAATGAGCTGCAGGTCCACACAGTCCCGTTTCAGAACTGGAAACAGGCGGAAAAACCACCTGAGGGACGGAGTCGTTTCGACCACGCCCAAGCGTACCCACTCCAAGATGACCCAACGGAGCGCAGGAGAGGAAGCCTGCCCTGTCAGCCCCAATCCCCCCCGTAGGAGGAGGAGCCACCCAAAGCCACTGCAGGGCGTGAGAAACGACCCGAAAAGCTCACAAATCGTGACATCAGGCGTGAGCGAACAGAGACAGCCTCTCCCCCATCGCCCCATCAATGGGCCAAACCGTGAAAGGGCCTCTGCTCCTTACGAGAACCTGACCTGCACGCAGAGCGAACACCGTGTCAACCAAGCACAGGCGGGACCGCAGGCGGCACCGGTACTGAACCCGACACCTGTGGCCCACCTCGACGAACGGAACCGCGAGCCCTGGTACGACCCCGCCGGGAAGAAACCCCCCTGGGTCCCCTGGAGCACCAACAACTCAGACATAGGGCGGCAAGAGGAAGAAGCCGCCTGAATATAAAGCTCAACCGCAGAAGCCTCAAAAAGCAGAGGACAAAAGGGAGAAGACAACCTAAGAACCAGGGCCCAAGCGGATTCCAAAGAGGAAGCAAGGACCGTCTGACGACACGCGAACTACGCAGCAAAAAACTGTAGCAATGCCACCCGCAGGATCGGCGCAAAAAGCTTCAACATGGCAGACGACGCCCGAGCAGCCGAGACCAAGGCGTCAGACCCAGGAACGACCCCAAGCACCTCAACATCCTCCACAAGCCAATCCAAAGACAACTCCAGGAGGGAAAAGAAACGCAGGACCGAAGCCAAAAAGCCTCGAGCAAGCAAATCCTCCGCTATTAGAGCAGCCTACAGGGAAGGAACCTGCACATGGAGCTGCACCGCACCAACATCCCTCAGAAGGGCAGGAGCAAAAAGACACTCATTAAGGTGCTCAAAATCGTCCCCAGGTAAACCTGGACCACCGTCAACGCCTCACGTTGCTCAAACGTGCGGGTTCGACAGAACGAGTCCCAAGCATCCAGCGAAAACAAGGGGCAGTCTGCAAGCCAGGATGACCCCGAAACCTCATAACGCACACAGTAAGGACACGACGATCCAAACCTGAGAGAAGAAGGATCCATTATGGTGGCTGTTATAAAAGGTAGTGGGCTTGCTATGGGGGAACTGGTACTATTAAGGGGTAAGGGTAAGTAGAATACAGAGGTATCAAAATATGGGAGAACTAAAAGGCCCGGCCCCCAAAATAAAATATCCACAGTAATAAATACTTGCTACTACACCTTGTAAGTCTAGAGATAGATCATTGTACTCCCACACAGGAAAAAGGGATACTCTGTTCAAACTTACTTATTTATTAACCCCTTAACACCCCCCATACACAATCACACCAATAACAATATAATACTAACTTTACCACACAATCTTACGTTAAAAAGCCTTGGTCCACTTAGACAGGATACAAGGTTTTACACTGAAAGCAAGCTAGGGTAAAGCTCTACTATAAAACACTTGAGGTAGAGTCAGCTTAGGGTAGGGAGACCACGTGTTTCCACTGAGACCCCCTATGGAATAACTATTCAGATAAACACTTAAACACACCTACTACACCCCAAGTATACTACTCTACACATAGAACAAGGATATGCCAGACTATAACCAACAATGCACATAAATTACTTAACCCGATTAAGACACAGAAATAAAGAACTAAGAGGAAGGAGGAGCACGTCCTAGCACCACAGTCAGCCAGCAGAGAAGCTCAAGCAAGTCTCCCTCCTTCTCCGTGGGCTAATGGTGCCGGCAGACTGTTCAACTAATCATACCGGTGCCCGATACAAAGTTTACTCAGGGTTACTTTACAAATGATTAGACAGTATTAGTAAACATAGTTGGTGCCTATTTTATTATTTAATAATCAACCCCAAGCTCAATCTTTAAATACTTTTTGAGAGACAAGAATAGTCTTACGACTGGCAGGGAAGATACGACATATGCAGCTCGCGATGCGTGTTTACTATATGGTATTTTAATAAGTTCAAAATTTGACCTCTGGTTTCCATCTAAAGCACCCAGAGTCGTAACAGTGGCGTACTCTGGGTCATGCAGGAGGTATATGTTGAGGTTATCTTGAGATGATTTTGGGGCTTTAGTGTCCCCGCGGCCCAGTACTCGACCAGGCCTCCACCCCCAGGAAGCAGCCCGTGACAGCTGACTAACACCCAGGTACCTATTTTACTGCTAGGTAACAGGGACATAGGGTGAAAGAAACTCTGCCCATTGTTTCTCGCCGGCGCCAGGGATCGAACCCAGGCCCACAGGATCACAAGTCCAGCGTGCTGTCTGCTCGGCCGACCGGCTCCCCAAATTAAGACCCATATATTCGTTGGGTTGACCTGAGAACCATCGTGACCCCAGTGGGTGACCTCACACAATGACCTGAGGACCGTCGTGACCCCAGCTAAAAAAGTAAACCCTAAGGCGAGAGTTCGAACTGGTGACCACATGAACACTGGGTCTGACCACCCAGTCTGACTACAACACATTCTGACCACGATGCGGGTAGCCGAAAACCTCTGGGAAGACGGAACCGAAGAATCCACAGGGACACGGAACCGAAGCCGGGGAGGAGCAGAACCCAAGTACAAATCGTACGCAGAGGGGGAAAAGGAAAACCCCACTCCTTGCAACAATAAGCCCCACTCAGAAGGACGGAAAATCCAGGCGGGGTCCAATGGAGCCCAAGGCCCCCAAGTCAGCTCCTCCCCAACCCCAGGAGCCTCTACACCAGGCCCTGAGGCCGAGCCGTCCTCCAAAGCCCCGGCCTCACAAAAAAAAGCCGGGGCAGCCGAAAGAGCTGGAAGAGAAGGGGCCCACTGGTCAGACCCTGGAGCATCAGCCAGAGGAACCTACTCAAATGCCTCCTCAGCCACCCTGGACGGGGCAACCCCCAAAACTGCCAAAGTCTCAGAAATCTCTAAACCCCACCCCGACCCCGAAGCCCTCAGATACTTAGGGGCTGGAAGCAGGGGGGGGGGGAGGGACAGAATGAACCACCGAAGGGGAAGAACAAGGGGGCGCGGACAGAACCAAGGCCGAAGTGACCAACACCCCCAAGTACGGGTCCCTATACACAAAGCGGGGCAGCCTCGGGGCGTCCAAGGAAGCGACAACCCGAGTGCGTTGCAATAACCTAAACCTACCTTGCAACGCACGAGCTGCCTGCACCCGAAGTAAATCATCAGCAGACTGGGTGAACTGAGTCACAAACAAGCAACACTGCTCGCAGGACTCAGGATCGAATGTGTCACTGACCCAACAGGCAGCATGACGGAGGTAAAAACAATGAGAGTCACCCTGGAACAAGGGGACAGAGCAACTCTCAAACTCGCATAAGCGAGAGGAGACGCAAGGGTCTCCTCCATCGGACCCAACAGCCCCCGCGGGGTTTCCCATGGCCCCTAGACTGGGTCTGCTAGGGGTTATCCCAGGCAGGGCACTGCTAACCTGCGTCCCAAACTACCAAGTAATCTGCTGAAAGCTGAACCCACGGGACGTATCCACTCGCGAGGGCGAAGCAGGGGGTGCCACCACACAACGACCCTAACCCTTAAACCCAAATATAAAGGGAAGTGAAAAACACAAAGCAGACCCCCCACCAGGCAAAAAGAAAAAGAAAAGGAAAACCACACAAGTGGACAACGTAGCCTGTGGGAACAGAGCCGGCCGCTGCTATAGGAGAAAACTAGCTACGCAGTACCCTGCACCCCATGAGTGCTATAACTACCACTTACCCCAAGGTAAACAAGGGAGGAAAACCCCCAAACACTCAGGACGGCCAAACGCCAAGCAGCGAAGAGCCAACAGAGGCAGACCCAAGGTGACTTGTGAAAGGCAACCCCAAGCCCCAAGGGCAGTACTTACAGGGCACTCAGGGAAGGTGACCCTAAGCACATGCAGCCCGAGTACCTGAGAATACTACTCCTAGCTCACACGACCACCGTAAGAGCAGCACTGAAAACAAGTCACAGCACTGAGACAAGACTAGAGCTGGAGCCACAAGACCATGCACTATCCCATCAACCGAGGAACTGAGGCGTGGATCGCCGGTTCGGAGGTCTTGGGCTCCCCTATCCACCTCTCGGGAAGGGGCGAGCTGTACAGACATGCGGCGCAGCTCGTGTGACGTCATGTTGTTTGCTTAATAATAATAATAAATAATAAATAATAAATGTTTATTCAGGTAAGGTGCATACATACAAGAGATTTTACAAAAATGGATAGATTTATAGATAGAGCTAGTACATACAATGCCTAAAGCCACTATTACGCAAAGCGTTTCGGGCAGGAAAAACATTAATGACTAAAACTAAATACAAATTGAGTATAAATAATAAAATGTGTTGAGAACAAATAAAAATAAAAAAAAAAAGGGGGGAAAATGGCTGAAAAAGCAGCAGAAATACAATTAGGTCGACAAACAGTGTTGTTTAAAAAAAAACAGACATGGGGTTGACAATAGAGAGGTAAGGTAGGTTACAGGGAATTTATTCGGTAGTGCTTCGTTTTTATCTTAAACTGGTTGAGAGAGGTACAGTCTTTAACATGATTGGGAAGGTCATTCACATTCTGGGTCCCTTGATTTGTAGAGCATTTCTAGTTTGATTAAGTCGTACTCTTGGAATATCAAAACTGTATTTGTTTCTGGTGTGGTGCTCATGGGTTCTGTTACAACCTTCAATGAAGCTTTTGAGGTCAGGATTGGCATTACAGTTCAGCGTTTTATATGTGTATAATACACATGAGAGAATGTGCAGTGACTTAATATCTAACATATTCAGAGATTTGAGTAGGGGTACCGAGTGATGTCTGGGATTCTGGGCAACTTCAGAGTTGCTTTTAAATACATGGATGGCAAAATACTAAAGAAATTGTTCACAACTTTTGTTAGGCCAAAGCAAGAATATGCAGCGGTTGTGTGGTGCCCATATCTTAAGAAGCACATCAACAAACTGGAAAAGGTGCAAAGACATGCTACAAAGTTGCTCCCAGAACTGAAGGGCAAGAGCTACGAAGAGAGGTTAGAAGAATTAAATATGCCAAAACTAGAAGACAGAAGAAAAAGAGGTGATATGATCACTACGTACAAAATAGTAACAGGAATTGATAAAATTGATAGGGAAGATTTCCTGAGACCTGGAACTTCAAGAACAAGAGGTCATAGATTTAAACTAACTAAACAAAGATGCCGAAGAAATATAAGAAAATTCCCTTTCGCAAACAGAGTGGTAGACGGTTGGAACAAGTTAAGTGAGAAGGTGGTGGAGGCCAAAACCGTCAGTAGCTTATTCAAAGCGTTATATGACAGAGTGCTGGGTAAACGGGACACCACGAGCGTAGCTCTCATCCTGTAACTACACTTACCTAATTACACTTAGGTAATTACAAATGTAGATACTTTTATATAACGTCTGTATATAGCAAATAAACGCAAAACAGTATGGTGGGAGGAGGAATTTGGAGAGTGAGGAGCTTTTGAAGGAGGGAGTGGCTGGTTGGCAGATGTGGGCACTCATCGTTGCTTTTTGACTCGCATTATCAACTTGGTGGTTTGCTATGGTGAACAAAACATGCAGATACTAATATACAACCTGTGTATATATTGTAATAACCGACAAAGTATTTTTTCACTGTTTTATGAACATAATAATTTAATCAATAATATGCTCACAATAATTTTGAGTACAGCGATGATTCACATATTTTATTATATAAATATATCACACTACACACTACAGAATAATATTACAGCAAAAAAAAAAGAAATCAATCAGAGACATTGAAATAATTTAGTATCATATAGTATATCTTTGTGGCGACCCACCGCCTGACAGCTTCGCCGAAGCTGAACTTCCTTGACACTTGCTGAGTTAGCGCCTCTATTTTCCCAGACTTTCCCGACCTATTGCGGCCAAAATATGTCACTTACGATTTTATTATTTTTCCCGTGATCAGGGAACACAAATTAACAGGTTAACCCTGTTAATTTGTAACCCACAGTAAATTAACTGGGCAACGCACCTGCAGGCCCTCGTCTGGTTTATGCAACGCGCCTCTGGGTATTTGTATTTTTCACGTTCCATTCAAAACTCCCACCACTACATGGGGTTCACATCAGCTTCCTGTAAACAGATGCCATCTTTAAAAAAAATCATGGGCCATATTCCCGGGTGTGAGAGCCTCAGTACTGAGTGAGCAACCAAGGGCCGGTGGTGCACACAGCATGAACTCACAGCAGTGCTGTTCAACTTATGACCACAGCATCGCCTAATAATGTCAATATATATATATATATATATATATATATATATATATATATATATATATATATATATATATATATATATATATATATATATATATATATAACTGATATTATTTAGCCATGAAAGTATTACAGAAGAGCCTGAGTGTGATAATGACTGTGTACAATGTTCAAAGATCAGTGATTCAATGCTGTTCATGAGTGCTATATAGTGTTAGCCGCAGCACCACAGCATTATTTCATCCATCTAGGAATCTTCAAGCGACTTCCTAGGTTCCTGTACAAAATAAACTTGTGGTCAATTATTCATTTACAGGATTTAGTGACCAGTATTGTGATAACAGCAAGAGTGTGGTGATAATAAGCACTGTGCATAGTATTGTGGGAGGAGGAATTGTGGCGAGAGAGGGAGGGAGAAATTCGAGGTAGCCTCATTGTGTGTGTGTGTGGCAGCCACTCTTGTTTTCTCATCATTCTAGCTTAGTGGTTCGCTATGGTGAACACATATGTACATGGGTATACAATGTGTGTATATACATATGTGCGTAGTATTGTGGGAGTTGGAATTGTGGTGAGGGAGGGAGAGAATTGAGGTAGCCTCACTGTGTGTGTGTGTGTGGCAGCCACTCTTGTTTTGCTCATCATACTAACTTAGTGGTTCGCTATGGTGAACACATATGTACATGGGTATATACAATGTAATTACCTAAGTGTAGTACAGGATAAGAGCTACGTTCGTGGTGTCCTGTTTCCCCAGCACTCTTTGTCATATAATTTCATGACTCTTTGATAATTAGCTCTACTGATCTACCTGATGAACAACAAGGTGAGAATTGTTGTAACATAGCCCTCACCCTAATTAATTCAAAGATCAAAGTCAATGTTGATATCAAATCAGCTATCAGGATAGATAAAAACAGTTCCCGTAGCAGTAGGAGAATGCTCATCAAACTTGCAAATCCCTCTGTTAAGTTTGACCTCATACAATCAGCTGCTAAGCAAAAAACCAACCTCTATATAAATGAGTGCCTTACAAAGCAGCGTGGATCCCTCCTCTTCAGGCTGCAAAAAATTCGCAAACTAAACCCTGGTCTTATCAAGCAGTGCTACACTAGTAATGGAACGATCATTGCAAAGAAGGAAAGTGCAGGAAAAAGATATGAAATAAAGTGTGACCAACAATTACTGGCCTTCTTTAGTGATTGTGGTATATCTGAAAACCTGAACCCGACCAATGCCAATACTTAAAATAACTCTTTGAGTGCCTGAGCCTAACCTAACTTAATCTAACTTTGTCCAAGGTGCTGTCTCTGCCTTACCATTTACCTAATGTTCTCTCATTCATATAATTTCCTAAGTAATCAGTCAAATCTCCATGCACTTATGCACGCATCTACCTCAGTATCATTGTAAAATTTTACTCTTAAATCTAATCTTACCCTATTCTTTTTAAATTTTAAATTTAATTGTACTGATTTATGTCATTTATTGAAATTAATTATTGATCTCATTTTGTTCTCTTAATTAAGTTCATACTAATTATAGGTTAAAAACTAAGCTAAATAAAATTAATTATCTTTAAGATTATTTTACTTTACAATTATCATTTGTCAAATTTGTTATATATTCATCTTGACAGTCTCTACTGATTTTTTGTTCTCTCCACCAAACTTGTGTATTCTTCATGGTTATCTTGTGATCTTTATTATACTTCTATTTGCTTCAATTATTTTGTTTACTTGCATTTATTGTTGTGTTTTGCTATAATTATTCTCTAATTATAGCAGACTTTGTATTTATGTAAGCATTTACTTCAGTGTCTTAGTAAAATCTTGCTCATAAATATATTCTTACCCTGTTATTTTTTTTTAATTTTTAAATTTAATTGTAATTTGATTTATACATCATTTATTGTAATTAATTATTGAGCTCATTTTGTTTTCTTAAGTTCATACTAATTATAGGTTCACAACTAAGCTTTATTAAATAATTTATTTTTAAGATTATTTTTACTTACGATTATTATTTGTCTCTTTAGTTTTTGCTATATATTATTCTTGTCAGTCTACTGATTTTTTCTTCTCTCTTAACCTAACTACTGTATCCATCCTGGCCATCTACGGGGATCTTTACTTCTAACTGTTTCTATTTTTTGTGTACCTACGTTTATTGTTGTGTTTTGCTATAATTACTTTCTATTTACAGCAGATTTAGTATTTAACTGTTCCTGTAATTGCTTATCTTATTGTATCATGACATTATTGTATCTATATGCTTACTGAAATTGATCCTGATCGAAATCTTCTGTCCCATATCCACACAAATCAGCACATTGATCATCATTATTGCAGGTATTACACAGCAAATCTTTAATGATCGCTAAATTTTAATCAATCAAATGATCGTTAGTTTATCATCCTGATTGCATATCTCTAGTGCTATTATGTCAACTTATAGTGGATTAGCAATTATTATTTCGTTTACCTTTAGGTGTTCTCTCACCAGCACAGCAACGCCACCACCTTTCCTAATTTTTCTATCCCACCTCCAGACCGAGTAGCCTCTTGGGAATATGACCTCATTTACAATATCATCTTCAAGTTTTGTCTCCGAGAGTGCAACAATGTCTGGTGTCTGCAGCTGTATTACATTACTTAACTCCAGTATCTTTGATCTCACTCCATTTATGTTGTATGCAATTTTCAGGAACTTTTTCCCCCTCTCCTTATTCTTCACTCCCCTTCTATCTAATCCTTTTGTTGGTTTGCCTTTATGTACCACTTTACTGGTTTGCCTACCCCTATCACTTTGTAGAAAAAAAGAATTGATTTCTTCTTCATTCCTGCTCGCATTTAAACGTTTTGCCTCGGCGAGGTTCAGTTTCAGCTTCTTTCTGTCTTCTTTTGAAACATCTCGTCTTAACGACCATACTTTCCCTACCTCATCACTTTGTAATTTTCTAGCATTCCTTAGTACTTCTTCCATCTGTTTGGCACCGTTTAGGGTGATCCTCACAGGTCGATCTTTCCCTTTTACGTACTTTCCAATTCTCCTGTAGTCACAAACATTCTCTTTGGTTGTAATTTAAGTAAGACCTTCCACGAGGCCAACAATTTTATCTACTATTTTCTCTTCTTTTACAGCTCTTTCTGGCCTGGATGTTATCTCCTTTTCTTTGCAACCAAAAATTATCAGAAACTTACTTCGATCTACTGTGATTTGCACCAATTTAGGATTTGATGCCAGTTCCTTTCTGACTTCCAGCCTAATGTTTGTTTTATCCTGGTTGCTGCAGTGTTTTATTTCCTTTACTGCTTCTTCTATTTTTTCTTCTCCTTGGCCACTTGTGCATAGGTGAGTTGCATATCTTTCTTACACTGTTTTATTCCCTGTGTAACTTCCTCCATCTGTGCTGACAAAAGCTGTTTTTCCTGTTGAATTTCCTTACCTAACCTATCGTAGTCATTTAAGTTTAAGTTTGCTTTAACTTCTTCCAAAGCTATTTTTAAGAGTTTATTTTCCTCTTCCATGGCTTTTCAATTTGTTTCCAGTTGATTCTTGTCCTTACATAAGTCTTTCACTAACCCCTCAAGACCTAAAACTTTGCCACTCAAATGCTCATTACTTTCTTTCAATTTGCTGATTATTTCTTCATGATAGTTCACTATAATATCTAATTGCCAATTTGTTGTGTAGACTGCTTATATCAATGTTTTCTTCATTAAAACCCTTAAAATCTAGCTCTGTTTTGTTTTTCTTCTTGCTGGTGGCCATCTTGAATGTTTATGTGTGGACTGTAAACACTAGGGTCACTTTTTCTCATCCAATTTTTCACTTCACTTTGCACATTTGTGTTACCTCACCTATTTCTCCAAAGCACAACACTTTTATGTTCCTTGGGACACCACTCACTATCTTCAACCTGTACTACAATACTTAGGAATTGTGAAATAACCCGAGCTCCTCTGTTGCAGGTGCTGACACTAGGGTGTCACCTTTTGAATCATGAGTGGTGGTGTGTGGCCAAGTACCACTCCACACCACATGTTCGCCTCGATATTATACTCCATGCTTTTCACAAAATTAAGAGAGAAAATTTTACCATTTCAGTGTTTTCTACACACTGCTCTACTGCTCTAGCATATTCCTTATTCAAAATGAAGAATGCATAATAAATGGGTGTGTGTCAGTAGCGAGGGTTAGGAAGTCAGCTAGCCTTTTTTTATTTTTTTTTTGTCGGACGAGTTGAATGAGACGCTTCCAAGCCTGCTGCCTCAGTACACCCCCATGGATGGTGTGGGTGGTGTGGGGGTGGTGTGGGGGGTGGTGTGGTGGGGATGGTGGGTGGTGTGGGAGATGGTGTGGGTGGTGTGGTGGGTGTGGGTGGTGTGGGGGATAGTGTGGTGGTATGGAGGATGGTGTGGGTGATGTGGAGGACAGTGTGGGTGGTGCGGGGGTGTGGGTGGTGTGGCAGGGGGTACTGGATGGTGTGGGTTGTGGGGGGGAGGGGTGTGGGTGGTGTTGGGGAGGGTGTGGGTGTGGGTGTGGGTGGTGGTGGGGGGGTGTGGTGGTGGGGGGAATGGTGATTCCCCCATATCAGATTATTATCGATACCTAAAGGGCATGAAAGATATTATAATGAAGCAGCGCTCAACGAAGAAACAAGCTAAAATTCAAAAGCTTTTGGTACGGTTTCACAGTAGGCTTACAGGACCAGCACTAGCAAGGACTCTTTCATGAGTCAGGTGCAATGTTTCCTAATGCTAATGTGTCCTGCCATATGTATTAAAAAATTAGAAGGCTGTTGGGACCGGAAGGATGGAACGAATTCCGCACTGGAACGAATCGGCTTCGCCCCATATAGTTCGTTCAAGTGAGTACACANCACGTCCAGATTCAGACATCTACTGTCAGTACCTCCTTTGTCGTCTTCACACTTCCATATACTGCCATTATACTTTCGTCTCCTGCCATCATACTTCACTCCCTCGTCTTCACCGACGATCCTCCCTTTCGTCTCCTCATTTATCTGAGACCTCATCCTGTTTGACTTCCATCGAGTCCTCGGCTTTCTTCTATTCCTCCATGCTTGTATCATCATCCTCTTCCCACACTTCTCGCCTCTATACAACTCCATTTCTTCTCCTTCAACTCTTCTTTGTTCCCTGAAAGTTTCTCCGAGCCCTGTACTACATCCAACAGCACTCGATCGTACATGTTGCTTTACCTCTCCTAGAGTGCTCGTAAGCATCTCTCCACACATACTGTCTTTCTCCTTCCATTTTCTCGGCTATCATTTCTCTTCACTATCTCTCCTCCACGTTTTCTGTGAAACATGTCAACTCCTGACATCTCAAACAACTTAACTCTACTATCCAAATGCCTCTGTGCTCGTGGACAACTTGACGCTCTACTCCCGTCCTCAGTATGTCCACATCCTTCCTCACTCTGCTCAGCACAGTTGCATTCACCTTCCGACCCTTAATTTCAGCAGGCTGGGGTCTACTCAGGTTCTCTCTTCACATGATTTTCTTTGGCTGGGCCATCTTCACTTTTGGCCTCACCGAGACTTCATCTCCTGAGCTGGACCTTCATCAAACAGCCACGCTATATCTACGTCGATATCTTCTACCGGCTGAATAGACACTGTCTCATCTTCTCCAGCGTCTTCCTCGTCGGCTACCTCTGCCTTCATCACTACCGAGACAGGGTTTTCAATGGCTTGGCGGTCTCCTGACTCATCTCCTCGGATGTCAGTCAGGTTCACACTCTCAGGTGTCCCACCCGTGCCGTGGCCTTCTGGGCACTCCTCTGGCACAGTCTCCGCTATGACTCTTGGCAACACCTTTGTCCCACACAAGTCATTCCCCAGGATCACTTGGACTCCTGGAACAGGTATGTCGGGGCACACTCCCAACATCACCTCCGCCGACACATATTCCGACCTTAGCTGGACAGTACAAACGGGCATGTCACTCTCAGACAATAACCCATAACTTTATCCTCCTCCTGCCAGCTAACCGTCGATCATTCCCAATCAGGCTTCTCGCAATCACGCTCTGATTAGCTCCGGTATCTCTTAAGATACCAACTTCTACCTCAGGTTGGCCTCCTATACTGATCCAACCTTTGCTTATGAACGGCCTATACCTCTCGTTCACTAAGTTCACCATCTGTGGTTTGTCTCGGAACACATTAGTATATTTACTTCGGGGGTCACACATGGCCAGGGTCACAATTCTCTTGCCCTGCCGACAATCTCGCATCACGTGACCCAATCCGTTACAGTTGTAACATCTCACCTGGGAAAAGTCTCTTCTATATGTACCAGAGTGGCTCTGACTTTGTCCACTCGCATGAGAGTTCCTCGGGCCAGGTACACTACTTGCACTCTGTGGGGCTTACTGGACTCTTGATTTCCTGGATAATGATTTGTTTCTCGTTTAGCTCCTTCATCTTCACTTTCAGACGAAGTGCGCGACCTACTCTTCTGAGTTTTAGGGTACTTACGTTTATCTGCCCATTTATCAAAATTCTTCTCACCCCAGACTCTTCTGGGTCTTTCGTAATTTCTTCCTCCCCAGACTCCACTGGATCTGCCATTGCTGCGTCTCACCTCATTCTTCACTCTGTTCTCCCTCAAGCTCTTATATGCTTCCGTAATCATATCCGCCCTATCTGCGGCATCTCTCACCTCCTTTATCCCTGCTTCTTGGATCTTGAACTTTGTTTCGGGATGCATCATCTCCAAGAACTTCTCCATGACCATCAATTGCTTCAGGTCAGCGTAAGATCCAACTCCAGCAGCCTCAATCCACTTCTGGAATCGTCTTTCCAGATCCCTTGCTGTCTCAGCAAACGTACATGCTCCCACTTTGATCATCTCTCTGAAACGCTTCCTATAAGCTTCTGGGGTTAACTGGAACGAGCGCAATATGCTGCTCTTTACTGTGGCATAATCCTGGCACTCTTCTAGTGACAATTGGGTGTAAGCCTCTCTGGCTGCACCGGTCAATCTTAACTGGACCAGCTGGGCCCATTCCTCCTGTGGCCACTCCTTGATGCTGGCCACCTTTTCAAAGTGCTCAAAAAAGCTCTCTGCCTTTTCAGGAACAAACAGGGGAATGTCCTTCTCCCTAACCCTAACATCTGGTGAGTGTGATACCTGGGTGGTGCTCTCTGGCAACCCATGTTCGATCCTTTGCTCAGCCAAGGTTCTGTTCGCTTCTATTTGCATTTGTTTTGTTCTCTCTTTTCTTTTTCGACCTGGGCTTTTTTTTTTGACCTGGCTTTTTCTTTTTCGACCTCTAGTCTTGCTTTCTCCTTTTCTTTCTCCTGTTCCAACTCCAGTTCCCTTACTCTGGTTTTCTCTTTTTCTTTCTCGGCTTCATTTTTCATCTGGAGTTCTAATTTCATCTTTTCCAGCTGGAACTGTCTCTCCTTGTCCTCTCGCTGCATCTGGAGCTCTAACTGGAGTCTCTCCAAGCTCCTATTCCGGCTACTCCTGCTACTGCGACTACTCTTACTGCTCCTACTCGATCCCTGGGATCTCACTTCATCCTGCCCATCATCCTCCTTTCCACTTTCAGCTCCTCTCTGGGCTCCTAGCTCTGCCGCTTCGCTTTTGGCTCTTAACTGCCTAAGGATCTCATCCTTCATCCCAGCCACTTTAGATGCTTTCAACCTAATGCCATACTTTTCTGCTATTTGTTTTAATTGATCCCTCGTGCAACCTTCCAAGTCCTCAGGCTTGCCTGATTCCACAAATGCTTGCACCTTATCCATCTTGTCCCGTGAGTCTTCCCGAGAGAGAGAATATGCACCTGCGGTCACAGTGTATCTATTTTGACAAGGGGTGTACAAATCCACTCTTGGACAGGGTGTGGGTGTGTCAGTTCACTATCCCGGACAGGCCCCAAATTTCTTGCGGTGATGGATTTGGTGGTGTTACCGCTGACGGACCACCCAACCCACAACTCGATAGAGTGCTTATATTCCACTAGGAGATCACACCAGGCACTTCAGGCTCTAGGAGAGGGGCTCAACGTCACACGTTTAGGGGATGCGGCTCCAGCACTCAGCCTCGTTGTCACGTGCACACACCCACTCGAGCCGCTGTGACTCCCCACTCTCTCCTTATGGGATATGACCTCCTCAATCCCCTTTGTCTTACTAGACTTCAACCTTACCCTGTCCACAGTAGTGGTTCCTGTTTCTTGCTCTCTCTCCTTCTTTACTATTTCCTGGGAAGCCTCACTAGGACAAGTGCAAACACCAGCAAATTTGAATACATTTACTGGACGAAGTACATATACAATACACGCATACATATAATGATAATGAATCCTATACTCTATACTATTATAATCAGGTTGCACTCCAACACCATCAGAACTCTTATCATAAACTTGTTAGGTGGTATCCTATCGGTATTACCTAATATTATCAACCTCCTCAAGTAGATTAAGTCTTACAATATAATGCTGCACTTTCTGCAAGAGAATACACACATATATATATACCTATAAACACATATAAGGCAAATCAGCATGTGAATGCAATAACATACATATATATATCAGTTATTAAATATGACCGAAAAAGTAAGATTAATAATTCTAACACGAATTTTCTCAATTTTCCTTATGTTTCTTTTACTGATGACGGTAAATTAAAAATCAATTCTCCAAAATTCATTCTTTATTTCTAGTCTGACGCGACACTTGAGCGCGTTTCATAAAACTTATTACATTTTCAAAGACGTAATAAGTTTCACGAAACGCGCTCAAGTGTCGCGTCAGACTAGAAATAAAGAATGAATTTTGGAGAATTGATTTTTAATTTACCGTCATCAGTAAAAAGAAACATAAGGAAAATTGAGAAAATTCGTGTTAGAATTATTAATCTTACTTTTTCGGTCATATTTAATAGCAGTCTTTCCTGTAGACATATGTTACCAAAATATACTAATATATATCAGTATAAATGATCCGTGCCACACAACGAATCAATCGATCATTCTATCAGTCTTAGAATATCTGTAGGTAATCCTGCCTACGACCGTGACTCTAAACTTCAATATACACTTCGTGGCACATAATTTGCAAACTCACTCACCTTTCATTGCGTCGTTCACGCTAATGACAAACATTCTCACCTCCATACAAGTGATCATTTAGAACTATCTCACTGCCCTGACAACTTCAGGTTCCTCAGGGCTTAACCACCAGGATCCTCTGCAGCTCCTCCAGGCTGCTACCATGAAGATTCCTTGAACAATTATGATACTTCCCTATTCCTCCTAGGGTCATCCACAGCTCTCCTGGCTGCTGCACCATAAAGTTTCCTCAAATAACTGTGGTACTTCACCACCTCTGCAGAAGCACGTGACACTCCTCCTCACTGCTTCTCCTCACAGCTCGGGGTCCTCTCCTCCACTGCCTTGGAGTCTCATCAACTACTCCCTCTGTGCTGGCTTCGAAGTCCTCAGCAACTTCTTCCCCAAAGACAAACTGCAACCCATTTGCACTCCAATAAATTGTTTTCCCTTTAACACATAAACAAAATTAATCACACAATATCTTTGCCTTCAACCTCTATCTGTCTTCTACAGATAGTGAGAGTGGACTCCCCCGTTTTGGGGCGGGTCCATGCGCCACCTCGCGGGCGGGCCTCACTCACTCTGGGAGGGGCCTCAGCCGTCAGGAGCAGGCTCCTTCAGTTGCCTGCCAGCGCTCAGAGGAGACGGATGTCGCTCCGTGCTCCTCCCACTCTACTCTCTTATTTCAGGCTTTCTGCCTTACCAAAGCATGTTTAACTTGTAAATAAACATTGCTACTGTCGCTGGGCACACGACCAATTACATCTAATCACTATGAACTGGTTTAAATCGGGCTTACCACAGATTATCTGGTCGAGGGCGCTTCTCCCTCTGACAACGTCTGACCAGGGCGCTTCCCACAGCCCACAAAACTGTCTCTGGGCGGCTTAATACTCTCCTCGCCGTCCAGGACTTGAGACCGCAATGTCTTCAGCTCGACTCCACAGCTGGCACGTCTGCACACTTCTCTTCTCTTGGAGATATATCACTAGGGGTTCCCTTCTGGCGGGAGCTCTACGAAGCGCGGCTTTCCCCCTGTGATGTCCGGCCTCAAGTGAGGTCAAGGCTCTCCCAAAGCGAGCCTCACACCTCCAGCCAACTTGTCCACATCTCCTAACCAGTCATTTATCTGTTTTCTAGTTCATTGCCCATAATCTCAAACTGTTATTTAAATTCAACAAACTATCTTACATCTGTGTTATCGCCTCTATAATTTCTGGACCTTCCAGTTAGGTCAGGCTTGCTGAATAACTCTCAAGGGGGAGACTCGTTTCTCCTGCAGGCTGAGATCATAACACCTAATAGCAGCTTTGTGTTGAGTAATTAGAGGACGTAAATGATTTTGGGTAGTAGAACCCCAAGCACAAATACCATAGTTAAGATAAGGATAGATGAGAGAGTAATAGAGCGTCACCAGGGCAGGACGAGGAACATAATATCTGATCTTAGAAAGAACGCCAACAGTTTTAGAAACATTTTTTTGCTATATTTAGAATGTGTCCCTGTAAATTGAGCTTGTTATCGATGAGGACACCAAGGAATTTACCATCAACTTTACTACTGATTGGTATATTGTTTATTCTTAAATGAATTTCATTTGAGGATTTATTACCAAACAAAATATAGAAAGTTTTGTCAATGTTAAGGGTGAGTTTGTTAGTAGTTAGCCAAAGATGGACTTTATTTAGTTCAGTATTCACAAGAGACATTTAGAGCAAGAGGGTCAGGACTGGAGAAGATGAAAGTTGTGTCATCAGCAAATAAGATTGTTTGAGGTGTTGAGAGGCATTTGGAAGGTCATTAATGTAGATGAGAAAGAGGAGAGGGCCAAGTATGCTGCCCTGTGGAACACCGATGTTTATAGATAGTGTCAGAGAAATGGAATTATTCACAGAAACATACTGGAGCCTGTCAGTAAGGTAGGACTGATTACATCATTACATAATGATGTAATTTAGGAAGAAGGTTTTGGTGGTTGACAGTTTCAAAAGCCTTACGTAGGTCCACATATGTCCCAACAGGGAATTCATTTTTATCAAGAGCTGCATGTATCAAGTTAATCATACAAATAAGTGCATTATTAGTGCTTTTTTGGGGGGTCTGAAGCCATATTGACAAGAGCTTAGTATATTGTGTTTGGCTAGATAAGAGTAAAGCTGCTTGTAGAATAGTTTTTCAAATATTTTTGACAAGTTTGGCAGAATTGATTTAGGTCTGAAGTTGTTGACATCAGTGAGATCACCATATTTAGGGACTGGGGTTGCTCCTGCTTTTTTTAGAATATCTAGAAAAGTTTGGAGTTCAAGTGACTTTTTGTAGAGCAATGCAATGGCTAAAGATCTGGAGGCTTTTTTGTAGATTAGAGTTGGTATCTCTGCAAGGGCACTAGACTTGGTCTTAAGGAAAAGGATTACCTCATTTACATCAGTGGAATTAGCGGGCGTTAGGTACAGAAACTGTGGGTAGTTACCTGTAAGATAGTCCTGAACATTAGTACTGGAAGATGGAATATCATTTGCAAGGGATGACCCAATGGATGAGAAGAACCCATTGAATTCAACAGCAGTATCAGTGGCTGAAAGCAGACCATCGTTATTGGACAGGATTATTGGTTTGTTATTTAAGAAAATTTTTTATCCCAATATTTGTGAAATTGTGTTCCATGTTTTCTTGATGTTGCCCTTTGTTTGAGTAAATTTATCTTCGTAGTATTTAATTTTGGCTCTTCTAATTATTTTAGATAGTAATGATGAGTAATTTTTTGAAAGTTCTTTGGAGACGATACCTAACCTATACTTCAAGATACGGAGGTGTCTTTAGGCCATTGCTCCTCATGCCTCTTTTGAGGGGGACAGGTTCTAGCTCTGGTCCCTGGTAGGCCTAGAACTCATTCGATTGACTTTTGCCACGGTCTAATATATACATATCAGCCCTGTATAGCTCCGGGGAGCCGTAGGGGCTCTCCACAAAGAATATATGTAACTGGTATTACTTAGCAATGATAGCACTGTATTACACAAGACCCCGGACTGTTATAAAAATGACCAGGATTCTGATAAATGCACGATTGTTGTGATAATTTGTGCTGTGCGTAGTATTGTGGGAAGAGTAATGTTGAGGGAGGGAGAGCTGTAGCATCGTCTGACGAATCTGTGTGGCCACCTGTTATTGTCTGCACTCACCATACCAGCTTAGTGGTTCACTATGGTGAACACAAATGTAGATACTTATATATATAATGTGTATATATAGTGTAATAACAGCAAAAGCAGTATGTTACCTGGTTGATACCTGGTACCTGTGTTGGGAGAAGCAATTTTGGTGAGGGAGGTGGCATCATCTGGATGACTTGTCATTCTGTGTAAGGGTGGCCACTATGCTCTTTGGGCACCTTACCAACTTAGTTGTACAGTTATGGTGAACAAAATATGTACTTATATATAGTGTGAGTATATACTCACCAGATCCAAGAGTACGACTTAATCAAACTAGAAATGCTCTACAAATCAAGGGACCCAGAATGTGGAATGACCTTCCCAACCATGTTAAAGACTGTACCTCTCTCAACCAGTTTAAGATTAAAACTAAACACTACCTGATTAATTCCCTGTAACCTACCTTACCACTCTATTGTCAACCCATGTATGTTATTTTTTTTTTATTCAACGCTGTTTGTCTACCTATTGTATTTGTGCTGCTTTTTCAGTCATGTTCCCCCCTTTTTTTATCTTTATTTGTATCTGTTCTCAATACATTTTATTCTTTTTGCTCAATTAGTATTTAAGTTTTAGATATTAATGTTTTTCTTGCCCGAAACGCATTGCGTAATAGTGGCTTTAGGCATTGTATGTACTAGCTCTATCTATAAATCCACTTATGTAAAATCACTTTATGTATGTACCTTTCCTGAATAAACATATTTATTTTATTTATTTACTGTAATAACAGCAAAACTATTTGTTTATTGTTTTATGAACCTAATAATTGAATCACTAATATGACCACAATACTTTTGAATATAGCGATAATTCACACATTTTATTACATAAATGTATCACACTACATACTATTGAATAATATTACTGCCAAAAAACTTAGAAAAAATCAGAGACATTGAAATAATTAGGTAATAATATCTTTGTGGCAACTCCCACCTGACAGCTGGGACATAGCTGACCGCCTCCAGGCGCTTGCTGTGTCAACACCTCTTTTTTTTTCAAGATTTCCCTGCCCTATTGTGGCCAAAATATGCCACTTACGATTTTTTTATTATTATTTTCCCGTGATTAGGGAACACAAATGAACACTTTTATAAGACGAAATAATTTTTGTCTTTTTTTGCCCCTGTTGAAGGCCAAATAGCCCAGAGCAGCTTAGGGGTTAATATATAAACCTACTCCTCCACTTGACCTAATTACTCTGTCACATCTATATAGATTATAATTTGGGATCCATATTTCACTATCCTGAAATATACTCTGTGGGTTTCAGTAAATGCACCAAATATTGAGTTTGATTCTATTTGAAGGCCATTTATGAGCCTGACTTTGTCTTGATTTTAACTTTAGGCCTTGAATGTTCTCATTTTCTGCTGTTCCCTTCGGTCTGTTCGTTTGCGGCCAGCTCCCTATTTTCCGGCAAAGTTGTGTCAGCTGGCTTCTGGAGGGGTCCTATGGTTGTTGATGCTTGGTTGGTTCAGCCAGGGGTGCATATTGTGTTGTCTGGTGGTGGCTCTCCACCACTACCCTTGTGCCCCCAATTTTGCCTTAGTGGATGCCTTATGGGTCGATTCTGTTTCCGTGGTCCCTTGTTTCAAGGCTTGTGTTTTCCAGGTCATCCACAGTGAGCAGGTCTAGCCAGCCTGCTCACTACCCTAATGCCCATGCTGTTAAGAAGTATGCCGCTCCTTCAGATGTATTTGCAGACAGCTGAAGGATCTTTGGGTGTGAGGGGTTTTGGAGGTCAACCACGGGTTCTGGTTACCCAGTATTTGGTGAATGTTCCCGGGCTGCAGCACCTCTGTTGCAGATATAAATATATATCCCCTCCTTGGTGAGTTTCCATGTGTTTTTCTTTCTCCGTGGGTATTTAACTTCAAGGAGAAACAGGTGGCTCCCCTTTTCCAAGAAAACCACTGTTGAATGTACAGTAATGAACTGCCAATTTCTAGGTGAGCCCCAGTGACTCCCTGATACACTCTCACCATTTCAGGTTGTCAAGTGGATGTCTTCATCTGCTCTAGAAATGGGAGGTCAGACCCTGGCAAGCAATAAGCTACCTTCTCCCCTTCCCCCAAACGAGTTGGGGAGGTGACCCGAAGGCTGGCTCTAAAAGAATTTGATCATTTGTTTACATAGTTGGAGGAGTTCTTTAGGTGGGTGTCGAGGCTTCGGCGGTCTCTCTTGAATTTAGCAGCACAGTACAAGGGTACCTTGGTTTAAGAGTTTAATCCGTTCCTGGAGACAGCTCGTAACCCAAAAACTCGTAACCCGAAGCTAATTTCCCCATAAGAAATAAGAAATAATGGGAAATGAATTTATCCGTTCCTGATTACCCAAAAACCTCACTTCAAACTAAATTTTAGACCTAATTCATCAAAATCTACACTACAAAACTATGTTCAAGTTATTACTTACCATTGCTGATGACTGCTCTTGGCGTATGGAAGATTTATTTATTTATTTATTTTATTTTATTTATTTATTCATATACAAGAAGGTACATTGGGAATGTGAGAATATATAATATGGTAATTACAATCTTGTAAAGCCACTAGTACGCGCAGCGTTTCGGGCAGGTCCTTAATCTAAGAAAATTTTTAGTAGGTAAATACTAGCAAAAATTATAAAAAAGAAATGATAACAGTTACATGGCAAGAAAAGAAAAAAGAAAAAAAAAGATGAGAGAAAATTGTAGGTACAGTATAATAAAGCACTTAGGTAGCTAAGATTGATTGCAATGAAAGCTTGAATGGTAGTTGACAAAATTTGGTAGGCACAATACAGCAAATGGCTAGCACATAAAGGAAGACAGCAATGAACACAATGATAAGGTTGTTTGGGTTAAATACATAAGAATTAGGAGATTGGGTAACACTAGATACAGAGCAAAAATAAAGCTCAGTGTAGGAAACTAAGAAGATGAAATTAAGTACTTTTTGGTTTTGTTTTTAAATAAGGCAAAAGTTTTACAGTTTTTCAATTCACTAGGGAGTGAGTTCCATAGACTAGGTCCCTTAATTTGCATAGAGTGTTTACACAGATTAAGTTTGACCCTGGGGATATCAAAGAGATATTTATTTCTGGTGTGGTAATAATGGGTCCTATTACATCTGTCCAGAGAGAGTTTCAGAGCATGGTTTGCATTTAAGAACAGGGTTTTGTAGATGTAGTTGACACAAGAGAATGTGTGGAGGGAGTTAATATTTAGCAAGTTTAGGGATTTAAACAAGGGAGCTGAGTGTTGTCTGAAAGCAGAGTTAGTTATTATTCTGATAGCAGATTTTTGCTGGGTGATGATGGGCTTAAGGTGGTTTGCAGTGGTAGACCCCCATGCACAGATACCATAATTAAGATAGGGGTAGATTAGAGCATAATAGAGAGAGAGGAGAGCAGAGTTAGGAACATAATATCTGATTTTGGAGAGTATACCAACTGTCTTAGAGACTTTCTTAGTTATGTGTTGAATGTGGGTGCTGAAGTTGAGTCTCTTGTCTAGGAATAGGCCAAGAAACTTGCCATCATTTTTATTACTGATGTTAATGTTGTCTATCTGTAGCTGAATTGCATTTGATGATTTGCTTCCAAATAAGATGTAGTAAGTCTTTTCGATGTTTAATGTTAGTTTGTTAGTTGACATCCATAAGTGGACTTTTTTTAATTCATTATTCACAACATTATTTAGTGTATGTGGGTTGAGGTCTGAATAGATAAGAGTAGTATCGTCAGCAAACAATATAGGTTTGAGAATATTAGAGACATTAGGCAGATCGTTTATATATATAAGAAATAGAAGAGGTCCTAAGATACTGCCCTGTGGCACTCCAACGGTAATTGGTAGAGTGGAAGAAGTTGTTTCATTGATAGTTACATATTGGTGTCTGTCACTAAGATAGGATCGGATGTAGTCAAGGGCAAGGCCTCGGATTCCATAATGCTGGAGTTTAAGAGGTAGTTGTGATTAACAGTATCAAAGGCTTTTCTTAGGTCAATGAAGAGTCCAATCGGAAACTCATTTTTGTCAAGTGCTGAGTAGATTACGTCAAGGAGACTAATGATTGCATCGTTGGTGCTCTTTTGGGACCTGAAGCCAAACTGGCAGGGGCTGAGTATGTCGAATTTTACGAGGTAGGAATAGAGCTGTTTGTAAATAATTTTTTCAAATATTTTTGATAGAATGGGTAGATTTGATATTGGTCTATAATTGTTTATGTCCGCCGGATTGCCTCCTTTATGGACTGGCGTTACTCTTGCTTTTTTGAGGATATCAGGGAAGGTGTGACACTCTATAGATTTGTTGAACAGTAGGGCTATGGGTGGGGCAAGGGCATGGGAGGCTCTCTTGTATACAATGGACGGAATTTCACTGGTGTTCCCTGCCTTTGTTTTTAGAGAGTGTATGATGGACACAACATCTTCCGGGCTGATTGGTGAAAGGAGAAGAGAGTTTGGATAGCTGCCTGAGAGATATGTGTTAATATGTGTCTGAGTCTGTGGGATTTTACTGGCAAGATTAGCACCAACCGATGAAAAGAAACTATTAAATTCATTTGCCATTTCTAAATCAGTTGACGGTATATCCCCATCCTTGTAGAGTTTTATTTGGTTATGTGAGTGTTGTTTAGTTCCTAGGATACTAGAGATGGTTTTCCAAGTGCTTTTCATGTTGCCTTTTGCTTCATTGAATCTATTCACATAATATGCAAGTTTTGCCTTTCTTATGATACTGGTAAGCATTGATGAGTACCTTTTAGCTACTTCCTTTGAAACTAGGCCAATCCTAAGTTTCTTTTCATATTCATGTTTCTTGTTGATTGAATTGAGAATGCCGCTTGTGAGCCATGGATTGTTTAATCTTTTGTCAGTTACTTGCTTGGTAAGAAGGGGACAATGAAGGTTGTAGAGGCTTAGAGTTTTGGAGAGGAAGAGGTTAGCTAATGAATTTATATCCTGGGTATTATTGAATTCAGAATCCCAGTTAATATTGTGAAATGCATCTGTAAGATTGCCCCTGTTCCTAAGATGGGACCTAAGATGGTCCCTGTACCTAAAGCCTGCAAATTCCACTGACGTTAATGAGATAATCCTTTCCTTTAAAACCAAGTCTAGTGCCCTTGAGGAGATACCAACTTTAATTTACAAAAAAGCCTCCAGATCTTTAGCCCCTGCTATTGCATTGCTCTTCAACAAGTCACTTGAACTCCAAACCTTTCCAGATATTCTAAAAAAGCGAGAGTAACCCCTGTCCACAAATGTGGTGATCTCACAGATGTTAACAACTACAGACCTATATCAATCCTGCCTAGCTTGTCAAAAGTATTTGAAAAACTAATCTACAAGCAGCTTTACTCTTATCTAGCCAAACACAATATACTTAGCTCTTGTCAATATGGCTTCAGACCAAAAAAAAGCACTAACGATGCACTTATTAGTATGATAAACTTGATTCATGCAGCTCTTGATAAAAATGAGTTCCCCATTGGGTTATTTGTGGACCTGCGTAAGGCTTTTGACACAGTCAATCACCAAAACCTTCTTCTTAAATTACATCATTATGGAGTCAGAGGACACTCCCTGCAATACCTCAATTCTTACCTTACTGACAGGCTCCAGTATGTTTCTGTGAATAATTCAATTTCTCCCACCCTACCCATCAACATCGGTGTTCCTCAGGGCAGCATACTTGGCCCTCTCCTCTTTCTCATCTACATAAATGACCTTCCAAATGCCTCCCAACACCTCAAACCAATTCTATTTGCTGACGACACAACCTTCATTTACTCCAGTCCTGACCCCCTTGCTCTAAATGCCACAGTAAATACTGAGCTAAATAAAGTCCATCTTTGGCTAACTGCCAACAAACTCACCCTTAACATTGACAAAACTTTCTATATTCTGTTTGGCAATAAATCCTCTAATCAAATAATTCTCAGAATAAACAATACCCAAATTTGTAACAAAATAGATAGCAAATTCCTTGGCGTTCTCATTGACCATAAGCTGAATTTCCAGGGACACAGTCTAAATATATCAAAAAAAGTTTCAAAAACTGTTGGCATTCTTTCTAAGATCAGATATTATGTACCCCGCCCTGCCCTGGTGACTCTCTATTACTACCTCATCTATCCATATCTCAAGTATGGTATTTGTGCTTGGGGTTCTACTACCGAAAATCATTTGCGTCCTCTAATTACTCAACACAAAGCTGCTATTAGGACAATGTCCAACTCTGGCCCCAGACATCACTCGGTACCCTTACTCAAATCTCTGACTATGTTAGATATTAAGTCACTACACATTCTCTCATGTGTATTATACATATATAAAACGCTGAACTGTAATGCCAATCCTGACCTCAAAAGCTTCATTGAAGGTTGTAACAGAATCCATGAGCACCCCACCAGAAACAAATACAGTTTTGATATTCCAAGAGTATGACTTAATTTAATCAAACTAGAAATGCTCTACAAATCAAGGGACCCAGAATTTGGAATGACCTTCCCAATCATGTTATAGACTGTACCTCTCTCAAACAGTTTAAGGTAAAAACGAAGCACTACCTAATAAATTCCCTGTAATCTACCTTATCCCTCTATTGTCAACCCATGTCTGTTATTTTTTAATCAACGCTGTTTGTCGACCTAATTGTAATAGTGCTGCTTTTTCAGCCATGTTCCCCCCTTTATTATTTTTATTTTTATTTGTTCTCAATACATTTTATTCTTTATACTCAAATAGTATTAAGTTTTAGTCATTAATGTTTTTCCTGCCCGAAGCGCTTTGCGTAATATTGGCTTTAGGCATTGTATGTACTATATAGCTCTATCTATAAATCTATCCAATTTTGTCAAATCTCTCGTATGTGTATGTACGCATGTACCTTACCTTACCTGAATGGTGAGGAGGGGGGAGGAGGAGAGGTGTTACAGTCTGGAAGGGGAGTCCCCTTCCATTATAACATCAGGCAGTGAGGACCTCTCAGGGGTGCATTCTCTGGCACGTTTTGCCTGCATACCACTAGGTCCTCGTTGTGGCTCACTGCTCGATGTTCTCAAAACAAATCAAACAAAGATTGTTTTTTCCCTTCTTCGCAAGATGTCCCTGTAGTGAGGCATCACATTGTTATTGAAAAGATTAATGCAACGGCCTACTACAGCTTTCTCTGGGTGAGTCTTTTCAATAAAAGTTTGCATCTCTTCCCACATCTGACACCACTTCCTAATGGTTGCGGAAGGGACATTCGCTACTGCCTCATCCTCCTCCACTGGAGAAACATCCTCAGCTGGGTCTTCTTGCTGTTCTTTTTGAAGGGCTTGGAGTTCTTCGGTGGTCAGTTCTTCCTTGTGTTCTTCCACCAACTCCTCCACATCATCACCATCCAATTCCAAGCCCATTTGCCGGCTCAGAGAAACAATTTCCTCAACAATGGGCGCATGATTTACAGGCTCAAACTCCTCAAAGTCTAGTTCTGGCATACATTCAGGCCACAATTTTCTCCAGCCAGAGATCAGGGTTCTTTGAGACACTTCTTGCCAGGCTTTGTCAACGAGTTTTAAAGAACTACAAATGTTAAAATGGTGTTTCCAGAACTCTTTGGGGGTGAGGTTTGTGGCTTCAGTCACTTCAAAACATTTCCGGAGAAGTGCCCTTTCATAAAGTTTCTTAAAATTTGCTATGATTTTCTGGTCCATAGGCTGAATTAGAAAAGTGCTGTTAGGAGGAAGCAACTTTATTTTGAGAAATTTACTGTATCTGTGCATCAATTCATCTTCCAATCCTGGAGGATGATCAGGAGCATTGTCGAGGAGAAGCCGGGCCTTGAGTGGCAAATGTTTCTCCTGCAGATATTTTTCTATGGCAGGGCACAGCACTTCATTCACCCACTCCAAAAAAAATCCTAGTCACCCATGCCTTATTATTAACCCTCCACATCACACACATTTGGTTTTTCTGCACTTTATACTGTTTGAAAACCCTTGGATTTTCAGAATGATACACTAGCAAGGGTTTAATTTTCAAATCGCCACTCGCATTTGAACACAGCACAAGCGTAAACCTATCTTTCATAGGCTTGTGTCCGAGCAATTCTTTTTCCTCCTTGGTAATGTATGTCCTCTTAGGCAATCTTTTCCAGGACAGTCCTGTTTCATCACACTTAAATACCTTTTGCGGTAGGTATCCTCAGCCTCTGCAAACTCTTTAAATTCTTCAATAAAATTTTCAGCCGCTGGTTTGTCTGAGCTGGCAACCTCCCCATGCCTCACAACACTGTGAATACCGCATCTTTTTTTCTAAATTTCTCAAACCATCCCATAGCTAGTTGCCTTAAAGTCTTTCATATCTGCACTCGTTCCAGGGGTTTTCTTTACAAAGTCTTCATGCAATACCCTGGCTTTCTCACAAATGATGGCCTCTGAAACACTATCACCCGCTAACTCCTTGTTGTGTATCCAAATTTTTAAAAACTTTTCCACTTCCTCAATTATTTGTGGTCTTTGTTTCGTGATTGTTGATACTCCTTTTGCCAATTTAGCACTCATAATATCCTATTGCTTGGCAAGTATAGTGCATATCGTTGACGTGGATTTGTTGTACAGCCTACAAAGTTCAACAACACGTGCACCATTTTCATGCTTCCGAATGATCTCTTGCTGTTCCTCTATTGTCATCCTCACATGCGATTTCTTGCCTTGAACCTTACCACTGGCTTTCTTGGGACCCATTGCGATGTATATTATAAGAAATTTTATTCTCAAATAGCAAAAATTCCGAAAATAAACGGTAAATCCTTGTGAAGAATTCAGGCGGGATACTCACTGGGCGGGAGGCACTGACAAACTGAGCAGTGATCGCCATGCCACCACGCGCTAGGTCGGCCCGTACGCGTATCGACAAACTTGTATCCTGAGGCAAGCCTCGTATCCCGATACAAATTTTCCGAGCAAATCCTGCTTGTTACCCGAAAAACTCGTAATCAGAGGTGCTTGTAAGCCGAGGTACCACTGTAGTTTGTTTTGACTCGCTGATTTTCTGGTTGTCTCCCACAATGAGGTGGCAGAAATAGTGAAGCTTTAACCCCTGTACTGCTCTGCATTAAAATACGACACCCCCGTACTGCGCTGAAAATAAATTCGTACCAAAAAATTATCTTCTCTTATATTGTTAAAATGCAGTGTCTGATCACGGGAAACTAAAAAACCAGCATTGAATGTAATGAAACACCATTTTTTGGTTGATTCCCACAGGCGCCTTGGAGCTATTCAGACTGATATGAATATCCCTAACTTTGGCACCAGTCAATGTGGGTGGAGTTCTAGGCCTACTGGGGCCACGAGCCAGAACCTGGCCCCCTCAGAGAGGCACGAGGAGCAATGGCCCATGGAAATGCACATGTGTGATTTGGACCATTCTATATCTGCCATCGACTGAGACAGGCACCCAGAAAGGTAAGTGCCCCAAAATAGACTCCTATTCTGGATAAAAACAATGAAAATAGACAAACAAGTGGACAGAATTCCCCAAATGAAAACAAAGGAGCATGACATCTCACGAGCCGCACCGAATGTCTACGCAGCTCCCCCCCCCCTCTCCCTGGAATGGGGAAAGAGGAGCCCCAGACCCCCCGCCAGCAATCCACACCCCAGTTCTGAGGTTGGATATAAAAATACGTGAAAAAACGCCGGCTGGAAGGAGGGAGGGTTGCCGGGGAGCCACCTGGATTCACCCAGAAAATGGCATTTTATTACTTTAAATGCTGGTTTTCTGGGAGGGGAGCCTCTTCGGCTCCCCAGAGCTACTTTACTGAAGACGAAAAAGAAAAGGGACTTACCTGGGAGGTGGTTGGCGCTCACATCTCAACTCGAAATCGAAACAACAGGCTGTAATCGTCAACCCAATGCAATGCAGGCCTGACTAGGCCCAGGAACATTAATGAGGTAGCGTGCAGCCACAACCCGTCCTCGCAAATTCGTATAGTCAATATTGACTTATTAAATACGTGCATAGGTGATATACTAAACATAATAGTTTACCTTGAAAAGCTTCATAGAAAACACCGACCTTACCTAACCTTGTTAGTATGTTAAGATAAGCATCTTATTGCTTCGTAATTACAATTATTACTTAACCTATACCTATAATAGGTTAAGTAATAATTGTAATTACGAAGCTATAAGATGCTTATCTTAACATACTAACAAGGTTAGGTAAGGTCGGTGTTTTCTATGAAGCTCGATGCGTCCATGAACACATCGAGCAAGAGCTTGGGTAGGCGCCAAGGCACTGAACCCCGAAAAACCTGAAAAGGAAGCCGGGCCAGCGTAAGGCCCTCAGGGGCTGAACCCAGCAATCTTGAGAGAGGCAAAAGGGACGTCTTTAAAGGAACCAGAACAGCCGACGAAGCCAAACCCAGGCCAGTAGGTAGACCATCATCATAAATTCAGGCTCCTGAACAGGCCCTCGAGCAAGTGCCGGATGACCCGGGAGCCCCCAGAAACAAGCACATGCGGGACTGCAGCTGAAGGGAAAGACTCTGGAGGGAGAGACAAGGATGCGGTCCGAGAGTCCCACACAAGATCACAAGGTATGGAGATGAAGATCCCAGTCAGGTCCGAACCTGGGAGGGAACAAGATGGGACTTCCGCCAGCTCACCAGAAACCCAAACCCGGCTAGTTGGGAAAGCACTAAACCCCTGGCGAGCAGACACGAGCACCGACTGGGAGCCCAAACCAGCCAGTTGTCAAGGTAAGCCAACACCCGAACACCTAACAGATGCAGACGGGCCACCACGACCCGGGTAAGGCGTGTGAACACACAAGGCGCCAGACGCCAAACGGAAGACAACAAAAGCGGTAACTCTGACGCCCCACAACAAAACCGAGCCAGTCCGTTTCGGAGCTGGAAACAGGCTGGAAACCCACCCGTTTCGGAGCTGGAAACAGGCTGGAAACCCACCTGAGAGACGTCGGCATTTCGAACACTCCCAAGCGCACCCACTCCGACACTCCGAGACGACCTAACAGAGCGCAGAAGAAGAGGCCTGCCATGCCAGCTGTGAACCCCCCGAAGGTGGAGGAGCCACCCAACGCCACCGCAAGCCACAAGAAGTGACCCGAAAAGCCGACGAATCGTGAGACCAGGCATAAGTGAACAGAGCAAGCCCTATCGCCACATCAATGAGAAGAACCGCGAAAGGGCCGAGTCCCTTTACAAGAACCCGACCTGTGCACAGAGCAAGCACCACGCCGACCAGACGCAGATGGCTTGGAAGGCAGCACCGGCTCCGAAACTGACACTTGTGGCCTACCCTGATGAGCAGAACCCCGATTCCTGGCACGACCCCTCTGGGAAGAACCCACCCGGGACCCCTGGAGAACCAACAAGTCAGACATCGGATGGCAGCTGGACGAAGCCACCAGCATATACTGCTCGACCATAGAGGCCGCAAACAGCAATGGACAAAAGGGCAAAGACAATCTAAGAGCCAGGGTCCAAGCGGATTCCAAAGAGGAAGCGAGCACAACCTGTCGACATGTGAGACGCGCAACGAAAAACCACGACAGCGCATCCCGCAAGATCGGCACAAACAGCTTTAAAAGCACAGACGACACACAAGCAGCCGAAATCAAGGAGCCAGACCCAGCAACGGCCCCAAGTGCCTAAACATCCTCCGCAAGCCAATTCGAAGACAACTCCAGGAGGGAAAAGAAACGTAAGACCAAAGCCAGCAAGCCAGCAAGCCATGAGGCACAAGTCCTTGGATACAAGCACAGCCAACAAGGGGGAACCTGAACGTGAAGCTGAAGAGCACCAACATCCTGTAGAAGGGCAGGAGCGAAAAGACGCTCATTAAGGTGTTCAAAATCGCCCCCAGGTAAACCTGGACCACAGTCAACGTTTTCCGTCAATCATGCAGGTACGACAGAAGGAGTCCCACGCATCCAACAAAAACAACGTGCAGTCCGCAAGCCAAGATGACTCCAGAACCTCATAATAGACCCAGTACGGAGACAAAGATCCAAATCTGAAAGAAGACAGCTCCATTATAGAGGCATAATCCGGGTCTCACAGTAGGTAAGCCGCAATAGCCGCCCGCACCTCTGCAAGTGAGACACAGGAGGCAGAAATCCTCCGGAAGAACGGAAATAAAGCCCTGCTCCAAGGATTGGAAAACCCAGGCAGGGACCAACAGAGCCCAAGGCCCCAAGTCAGCTCCTTCCCAACCCCGGGAACCTCCACGTCAGGCTCAGGGGGAGAGTCGTCCTCCAAAGCTACAGCCTCACAAGAAAAAGCCAGGGTGGCCGAAATAGCAGGAAGAGAGGAGGGGGGCTCACTGGTCAGACCCTAGAGCTACGGCAGGAGGAATCGACTCAAATGCCTCCATCACCACCCCGAAAGAGGCAATCCCCGAGACCGCCCGAGTCTCAGAAAGCTCTAAACCCGACCCCGAAGCCCTTGGATGCTTAGGAGCTGTAAGCACGGATGGGGGGCACCGAATGAACCATAGCAGGGGAAGAACGAGGGGCGCAGATTGAACCAAGGTCGACGTGACAAACACCCCCAAATCCGTGTCCCTATAAGCAAAATGGGGCACCCTCGGGGCATCCGGGGAAGCAACCAACCTAGCGTGTTGCAGCAACCTAAACCAAACCTGCAAGACGCAAGCCGCCTGCACCCAAATAACGTCATTAATAGACTGGGTGAATTGAGTCACAAACAAGCAACAATGCTCACAGGACTCAGGGTCGAAGGTGTCACCGACCCAACAGGTGGCATGATGGAGGCAAAAGCAATGAGCGTCACTCTGAGACAAGGGGACAAAGGAACCCTCAAACTTGCACACAGTGAGAAGGGACTCAGGGGGTTGCATCCATTGGACCCGAGTGCCCATGTGGGGTTTCCCAGGACCCCTAGATTCTTTCTGCTAAGGGTAAGCCCAGGCAGGGTACTGTTAACCAACGAACTGCTAATGCTAAACCCCCGGGACATGTCCAATCACAAGGACGAAGCAAGGGGTACCACCAAACAGAAAGCAAACCCTAGTATAACAGAAGAAGAGATACCAAGGCAGACCACCGACCAACAAAAAGAAAAAGAAAAACCTCGCAAGAGGACAGTGTACCCAGAAGGAACAGAGCCAACCATTGTTATAGGTGAAAACTAGCTGTAGAGTACCCTATGCCCCTACCAGAGCAAAACTACCACTTATCCCAAGGTAGACAAGGGTAGAAACCCCCTTCCCAAAACACTCAGGGTGGTCAAACGCCGAGCAGTAAAAGATCAACATAGGTAGACCCAAGGTGACTTGTGGGAGAGAACCCCCCCTCCCTGTCTGGCCCGTAGTTGCCATGAGGGGGACTTAGTGGGCGGCTGCCGGAGTGTGATGCTCCATGGGACAGTCCTCTGTCCTTTGCAGCCTTATGCTCCTGCTGCTGTCTTTACCAATTGTGCCAGATATCTTTTCCTTTCCTTGTGTTTAATTTTTCTCCCCCTTCTCCATTTAAATTTACATTTCCCGCCGACCTTTTGCTTGTTTTGATAATTTTTTTGGCCTTCTTTTGTTTAGACGCCCGGGTGTTTGAGGAGGCATACTCTTGAACCTGTAGAACTGTAGTATCCAACATTCGAGCGAGGGACCCTTTTATTGTCAATTCTCTTTTGTCACTGAACCCGATCTCGACNAATTTGCGCCTTACAACTACTTTTGTCATCCATTCAGCAGTCTGAATTTGACTTTAAGGCTTAAGGCCTTGAGTAAAGACTCTAGCTCTAGTCTGAAAGTTTGAAGAGATCTGTAGAATTATTAGCAGATGGTAAATCCAGCAATTTTTGAACTAAGATAGTAACAGTTCTTTCCTTGTTATCGTAGTTGCTCTTAAGCAATTGAACAGCTAGGTCGTAACCATCACTGGTCAGTGTTATGTTAGATATTACCTTCAAGGCTTCATTTCGTAACAAGCCTGTAAATAAGTGAACTTAGTTGTTTGAGGGATGTTAGTTTTAGAGTCTACTGCATCCACGAATTTACTATAAATCATCCCAACTCTCATTCTCGTTACCAGAGAATGTGGGTATATTGATCTGAGGTAATTTGACATCAGGATCTGGATGTGCAGTAGAGGCTGTTATTAATTTGTTTTTAGCAATTTGCTTTTGAAGGGTTGAAGTTTAGCCTGTACATCATCTTCGTACTGGCTAAATCATTTACAATGTCCTCAAGTTCAGTTTCACCTATTGAGGTTTGGTAAAGTTCTGTCAAGTACAGATTCATATGCTGTTTAATATGCTCGAATTTGCTTCAGCAACTTGAAGTAAGTCTTCTAATTCAATGTAGTCAACAGGTGACTGTTGTGACAGATTTTGACACTTGGTAATCTGTCGGGTCAAGTGACCTTTCAGACCGGTAAGGGTCCTTTTCATTTTGTCAGCCGTTTCCATCTTGCTGGTAAGGGCTGGTCTGAAGTAAATAGTTGTTACTGATGTAACTGGGATATTGGCTCATTCAATGGAGCTCAATACTAATATAATAGCCTAATGTATTGAATAGACTATAATACCTCGTTTAGAGGTTAATTTGCCTACCTAACAATAGATAGCTAATATTTTTGAGTAGTATTCGAATGCCACTATTGGATTTCGTCCGGTTAGCTCCTCAATTATCACCATTCGATCCAACAGTGAACATTCGGCAGTACTCAAAAATAATAATACACGAATAATATGTTAAAAGCACAAAAGATTTTGGTAATCCCACCCCAAATCAGGGTCAGCACAATCTAAATATATGTATGTACACCAGTACTGTCTAGTACAGTACTCGTTAAATAATTCCTACTTAGGAATGACTAAATGATTTAGGCTGCATTTGTACAAACACTAGTACAATTACAGTCTAAATATCCTACCTCATCAAAGGTTGGCATAAATGCAATGGTGCAGTATATAGATATATAGGTGCTATGTTTTTGGGATTTTTTGTTTGATATATATGTTTGTGCTTAGAACACAAGTGAAAATTTATAAATGTATAACACTAAGGTTACTTTATGCATAAGTATTAATAGAAATGTTGATAATAATAAATGTTTTAGGCTATAATATGGGCAGTCTGCTGACAGCCGTAAATAATGAATATATTGGTAAATAGCCTAATAATGTTAACACACTATTGGTGTTAGTAAATAGTTAATTATATGGGGCCATATTTGGGTGAATATACTGGACCATAAATGATTATGGTACATCCGGTTCGTGGACCATGAGAACTATATCATTGATCTATCCGTTTCGAAGGACCAAAATTTTGTGGGGAAAACCTGACTCCAATAACCATAAATTGTTTAAGGCTCTGAGACCTAGTAACTATAATTAAATAAATGTATATATATACTTCGATAGCTATGAAGGACCACCACTTTTTGAGAAAAAGTGGAAAACAAAGAGACAATGGAAAAACTGATCTTAGGAACTAGTGTCCTATGGATCTTGGTAAAACTGTAATGATTATATGAATGGAGTCAAATTCACTACACAAAATTGGGGGTTACATGCTAAAAGATTAATACATCCCTAGCATTATTCTGGTGCTGGTTCTTCACCAGAGTAAATTAAATGTGTGAGTAAAAATATAGAATATAATATTGATGGAGGTAAATGCACCTCATATACTACTGAAATGTTGAGCAACATCAGTAATCAAAGGGTTAGTATATTGATCTCTTTAGGAGATCACTACTGTAACTATGAAGTTATTGCTACTGATGAAAATGGACAGCTTAGCTGTGAATCTAGAAGTAATCAGTTGCTACGCTCCACCGACGACGTGTTGCATAGGTAAATTGTTGCACAGAACGGTGGGGAAGCCTAGCACCTCGGTTGAAGTCGCCTTGGTACTGAAAGGCAATTACATTGTAGAAATCTTCTACACAATAGGTAATTACATTTACATCCTAAATCATGAGGATGACGGTAGTAAATTATCAGCTAATGTCTGAACAATTTGTATCATAGAAATAACTGATAATCATATAATTAGATGGCAAATTTAATAAGACACGTACTATATTTTGTTGGTTTGCATTCGGCCTAACGACTGCCACCTAAATGTTAAAAGTGGCCACATAATAACAAAAGGGTAAACTTAGCAGCCGAGCCTCGTGTCGTGGTGTGAAGACTTGAGCAACTCTTCGTCCTCCTGCTGCTGCTTGAAAGACGTTGACTCTAGAGTTGCTCGTATACTAGTCTATGACACGGCTATGTTGTGCCAGATAACGCGGCACCGCTCAACTGATCGTGGGAGCGAAATAATAGGTCGAAACACCTCTGCTACACGCTGTTAATGGCGTCCGTGCTCTCGTTCACGTGTCAAGTGACGCTCTCCCTTCTTCCTCCTGCTCCTTATTGCGCATGCGCGGCTTTCGAGCGTAAATGAATATGTATTTATTGCAATTGACTAAGGAAGGAAGAGGTAATAGCAAGTATTAATATCACATTAAATCTTCTATGATAAAATAGAAGTTCTAGTAACATAAATTGGCTTACTAAAAGTTGTGCAGCCAATCGAGGAAATTAAAGTAAATCATTTGCATCATAATTTCCTCTAGAATGTTAAATGTTAGTTAAATAAGGGAGCTCCAGTAAGTAATAGTATACTAAAATCAAAGTTAACTATTTTTAGTAAAGAAATGATAAACTGGACTCTTGTTATAAATCCAACTAAATGTGGAGAAAATTCATGTTGCTGCCTGTGTTCCTCACGTACTAGGAAGATTTGGCAATGAATAAATCATGATAATGATTAAATTATAAGTTAGTAATTTAGTAACTACTTTGTTTATAAATACAATGATGTATAGAACTGTTGGTTATTTCCAACAGTTGTGTCCATCATACACTCTCTAAAAACCAGGCAGGAACACCAGTGAAATTCCGTCCATTGTATACAAGAGAGCCTCCCATCCCTTGCCTCACCCATAGCCCTACTGTTCAACAAATCTATAGAGTGTCACACCTTCCCTGATATCCTCAAAAGCAAGAGTAACGCCAGTCCATAAAGGAGGCAATCCGGCGGACATAAATAATTATAGACCAATATCAAATCTACCCATTCTATCAAAAATATTGAAAAAATTATTTACAAACAGCTCTATTCCTACCTCGTAAAATTCGACATACTCAGCCCCTGCCAGTTTGGCTTCCGGTCCCAAAAGAGCACCAACGATGCAATCATTAGTCTCCTGACGTAATCTACTCAGCCCTTGACAAAATGAGTTTCCAATTGACTCTTCATTGACCTAAGAAAAGCCTTTGATACTGTTAATCACAACTACCTCTTACTTAAACTTCAGCATTATGGAATCCGTGGCCTTGCCCTTGACTACATCCGATCCTATCTTAGTGACAGACACCAATATGTAACCATCAATGATACAACTTCTTCCACTCTACCAATTCCGTTGGAGTGCCACAGGGCAGTATCTTAGACCTCTTCTATTCTTATATATATAATGATCTGCCTAATGTCTCTAATATTCTCAAACCATATTGTTGCTGATGATACTACCCTTATCTATCAGACCTCAACCCACAACACTAAATAATGTTGTGAATAATGAATTAAAAAAAGTCCACTTCTGGATGTCAACTAACAAACTAACATTAAACATCGAAAAGACTTACTACATCTTATTTGGAACAAATCATCAAATGCAATTCAGCTACAGATAGACAATATTAACATCAGTAATAAAAATGATGGCAAGTTCTTGGCCTATTCTATTCCTAGACAAGACTCAACTTCAGCACCCACATACAACATATAACTAAGAAAGTCTCTAAAACAGTTGGTATACTCTCCAAAATCAGATATTATGTTCCTAACTCCGCTCTCCTCTCACTATATTATGCACTAATCTACCCCTATCTTAATTATGGTATCTGTGCATGGGGGTCTACCACTGCAAACCACCTTAAGCCCATCATCACGCAGCAAAATCTGCTATCAGAATAATAACTAACTCAGCTTTTAGACAACATTCAGCTCCCTTGTTTAAATCTCTAAACTTGCTAAATATTAACTCCCTCACACATCTCTTGTGTCAACTACATTTACAAACCCTGTTTTAAATGCAAACCATGCTCTGAACTCTCCCTGGATGGATGTAATAGGACCCATTATCACCACACCAGAAATAAATATCTCTTTGATATCCCCAGAGTCAAACTTAATCTGTGTAAACACTCTATGCAAATTAAGGGACCTAGTCTATGGAACTCACTCCCTAGTGAATTGAAAAACTGTAAAACTTTTGCCTTATTTAAAAACAAAACCAAAAAGTACCTGATTTCATCTTCTTAGTTTCCTACACTGAGCTTTAAATTTGCTCTGTACCTAGTGTTACCCAATCTCCTAATTTTTATGTATTTAACCCTACCAACCTTATCATTGTGTTCATTGCTGTCTTCTTTTATGTGCTAGCCATATGCTGTTTTGTGCCTACCAATTTTGTCAACTACCATTCAAGCTGTCATTGGAATCAATCTTAGCTGCCTATGTGCTTTAATCCACTGTACCTACAATTTTCTCTATTTTTTTTTTCTTGCCATGTATCTGTTATCATTTTTTTATAAATCTTGCAAGTATTTACCTACTTAAAATTTTCTTAGATTAAGGACCTGCCCGAAACGCTGCGCGTACTAGTGGCTTTACAAGACTGTAATTACCATTTTATGTATCCACACATTCCCAATGTACCTTCTTGTATATGCAAAAATAAATAAATAAATAAATAAATAAATTATTGTCCTTGCATAATTCTTTCACAGGCCCTTCAAGACCTAATACTTTGCTACTCAAGTGGTCATTACTTTCTCTCAATTTACTGATTATTTCTACATGATTGTTCACAAAGATGTCCAATTTTGTCAACTTGTTGTGAAGACTGCTTATATCAATGCTTTCCCCATTGAATCCACCAAAATTTTATTCTGTTTTGTTTTTCTTCTTGCCGGTGGCCATCTTGGCTTTCGTCATCTGCACTGTTACACTAGGGCAACTTTTCTCGTCCACTTATTTCACTTCCCCTGGCACATTCGTGTTATTTCACCTATTTTTTAAATACACTACTCCTTTATGTTTCTTGGGACACCTCTCATGATCATCAACCTATTCTACAAAACCTATTCAACCTTGAAATATCCTGGAGCTCCTCTGATGCAGGTGTTGACTCAGGGGTGGCCTAGGAAGAGTATGAGTTATTGTTAACTCAACTGTGTTGGTTTATAAGAGAAAGACATTTGCGTAATAGCTTTAGGGAGCCACCAAGGCTCACCTAGAAATTGCTGTTTCATTACATTCATCGCTGGTTTTAACCTAAATTATTGTAATGACTGGTATGGGTGCTCGTGGCTTTACAAGATTGTAATTTCAACTTAAACTCTATGTTCTCTCTTAACCCCAATGTACTTTCTTGTATATATATAAATAAATAAGTATATAAAGTTTAGCTTTTGTTGTTATTAATGTAAATGTGTCTCTTAGTTAAAATACCAATTTGTTATATTTGTGTTAATTTTTATATTTCCTTTGTGTTTGATAAATGAAATATAAAGAGGAAATATAATTTTCCCACGCATCACGAAAAATGCGTAGGGAAAACTTTACACCGATTCAAACACATTTACTAATCCATATCAACCTACTCTGGCTTTGTGCCCTGGAGAGGCCACTCTAGACCGACAACCAGAGCGCAACTCCATAGTCTCCGAAGACTGATGGATGTCTATTAGGTGTGTTTGATAACATGTATCCCCCCTCCCTGTTCAGCTTATTGATGCCGTGAGGGGGCTTAGTGGGCGGCTGCCGGAGTGTGATGCTCCTTGGGGGCAGTCGTCTGTCCTTTTGTAGTCTTGTGCTTCTGCTGCTGTCCTCTCTAATTGTGCTGAACGATTTTTCCTCTTCCTTCTGTTTCGTTTTTCTCCCCCCTCTTCTCCTATCTGCTTGCCGTTTCCTGCCGACCTTTTGCTTGTTTTGGTTATTCCTTTGGACTTCTTCTATTTTGACGCCCGGGTGCTTGAGGAGGCATACTCTTGCACCCGTAGAACTGTAGTACCCAACGTCCAGAGCGAGGGGAACCTTTTATTGTCAATCCTCCTTTCGTCACTGAACCCGATCTCGACGGACTGACGGTTCTTAAGGTGGTGTTTGTGGGACGTATACTCACGACGCACCCCTAGGGGGCCCAGGCATGATCGGCGATAGCTTCCTGTTGGGTGTCCTGCCTCTAATTGTGGCTCCATGGTGGGTGTGGGGGCACATTCGTGAATGAATGTTTTTCTTCCGTACTCATGTCGAATTCTGTTTCTCCTTTACCTTCTCAGGCTCGTGGGGGTGGGCGACTAAGCCACGAGTCGGTCCGTGTTGGAAGACTGGGCTCTGTAACCTCCGCTGCAATGAGCCCCGACCTTGCTCCTCCTTTGGCCTCTCTGACTACTCCCCTCGGCTCCCCTCCCTCCTCTGTGGTTAGGTCGAGCCCCAAGCCCCCAGTGGTGACTACCTCGTCCCCTGGCACGGCTCAGTCTCTAGTTGTGACTACTGCACCATTTAACCCCTCTCTCTTGGGGGTTCTCAATGCCATCCTCGACACGGCCGCACTCGCTCGATTCCTTCCCATTCTGATGCCTATCAAGCCTTGTTTGGTCCTTACTTTCATCTCCTCTCTCTTGATTCTGCACCTCCTGACGATTTCTCCCTTCATAGGCACCTTGTTGATTCCGTAGATGCCTCTGTCACCTTCAACCCCACCCGTCTCGGTACACATGTAGTTGCTGCTCCTTCTCAGGATGCGGCCTCTCGCTTGGCTGCTTTGTGCTGCCTTGGCGAGACCCCTGTTCGGGGTCTCCAAGAACGCTCGGTTGAATGCCAGTGTTGGCACTATTCTCCTTCCGCCCCATGTTGCAACCGGTGTTCGGAATCTGCAGGACTGCCACGATGATATTCAGCATATCCTTGAGGCCCAGGGCCATTCTGTCCTCCGGGTAGACACATGTGGTCCTCGCCGTCAGCCCCTTCGGGTTGTAAAGATTACTTTTGATGGTAGGACCCTTCCGCCCTCTGTCATTCTTGCTGGTGCCAGGTGCTCTGTCCAGGAGTACATTCCTTCTCCTAGGCTTTGTAACAAGTGCTGGAGGTTTGGGCGTGGTGCCCTCCACTGCTCTGGGACTGTCTCTCTCTGTCCTTTGTGAGGGGGCGAAGGTCACTCTAAGTCGGAGTGCACTTCTCCCCAGGCTCGCTGCCTCAACTGCGGTGAGACCCATCCTACCTTCTCCCGTGCGTATATCCATTGCAAGCTAGAGGCAGCCGTCCTCAACTTGAAGCACCGGGAGCGTTTAACTTTTCCTGAGGCGAGCCGCCAGGTTCGCCGGCTCCCGCCTTATGCTAACGTCTCTTATGCTCGCGTGTTGCGCTGTTCCTCTCCTCGTCCTTCCCACCTTCCTCAGACTCACAACCGTTTCTGGGCCTTAGACCCTGATACACCCACTGCCCCCTCCTCTGTTCCTTTGAGAACAGAAGGGTCCCCCTCCTGGTCCTCTGTCTGGGGTTCCCCCTTCTTCCCCTTTCTACCCGGTCTGTCATGTCTCCTGTGTCTTCTTCCTCGTCTCCCTCTGATCCTCCTTTCCATCCTTCTCCTCCATCTATTTTCTCTCCCCGCCGCTTGTCAGTGTGGGCTGATGTCCATCACTCTCCTAACGGCCGTCGTGTGTGCTCTCGTTCAGCTTCTCCTGTTGAGACGCTGGAATCCGTTGCCCAGTATGTAGTTGCTGGGACACCTGTCTCTTCAAGTCAGAAGCGTAAGCCAGGCTCCTCTCCTTCCTCCTCCCCGGCGGGTAAGAAGGCTTCACTTTCTTCCTCGGCCCCTACTTCTGACTCCATCGCTCCTTCCCCTCCCATTTCGGTGGTTGCACCCCCTGTTCCTGCAATGCAGATTTCTTTGGCCCCCGCTTCCCTCTCGGTTGCTGCCCTTGCTGAGGTACGCTCCCCTCTTTCTTCTCCCTCTCTTCCTGCTGCTGTTCTTGTCTGCTCCTCTCGGTTGCCTTCTTTTCTTCCTCGTCCTGCTCCAGACCCCACCCGTCCACCTCTGGTCTGTTCTCCTACTTCCTTCCCTCCGTCTTTGCTCTGTTTACCCATGTCCCCTAACCCTAACTTTGCTGACCCTGATCCCGACCCTGATCTTCTTTAACGTGCTATGTTGCTCTTTCACCTTTGTTTCTTCCTTGTTCTCTGTTGCTGTCCTTTCTCTTCTCGTCGATGTCTATTCTTCAATGGAACGTTCGAGGTTATTTCGCCAATTTCCTTGAACTCCAACTTCTGATTTCGCAGTTTTTGCCCCTTTGTGTCTGTCTCCAGGAGCCGATGCTTGGTGCTCGTTCTGGTCGCTTTCGTGGCTATTCCTTTCTCTTCCCCCCCCCCCCAGCCGTTGCTGGGGCTCCTAACTCTTCTGCTCTCTTGATTCGCGCTGATGTTCCCTTTGTCCCCTTACTTTTTCCATCGCCTCTACATTGTTCTCCTGCTCGTATCTTTGTGGGGAAATGGTACTCAGTTTGTTCCATTTATCTCCCCCCGAGTGTCCCGCTTTTTCTTCCTGATCTGAAGCACCTACTGGGCTCCTTGCCGGAGCCTGTGCTCCTGCTAGGTGATTTAATTGTCGTCATACCTTTTGAGGTGATGTTCTGACGAACACCGGGGTCGCCTTCTTGAACCGTTCATCCTCTCTTCCTCCCTGTCTCTTCTGAATTCTGGTGAGCCCACTCATTTGGACTCTCGGACTCGCACCCTTTCCTGTCTTGATCTTTCTCTCTGCTCGTCGTCTCTTTACTTGGATTTCATGTGGCGAGTTCTTGATGACCTCCATGGCAGTGACCATTTCTCCATCCTTGTTACCTTTTTCTCTTTTTGCCCCCCCGTCTCCTTCCCTAGGTGGCAGTTTGCTGAGGCAGACTGGAACCTATTTACCCTCAGTGCTGCTCTCTCTGACCTTTCCATTCTGCCTCGCTCTCTTCTCCTTTTTCATGACACCATCTATGACACTGCCCTCCGCTCTATTCCTCGCTCTTCCTCTCGGGGACCACAGAAGTGCGTTCCCCTGGTGGAATGTGCACTGTGCTCGGGCTGTCCGCTGTAAGCGTGCAGCCTGGAAGAGACACCGCTGCCGGCAGACGGCCGATTCTTTTCTTTTGTTTTGGAAGGCGAGTGTGGTGGCCTATAGGGCCTTCCATACAGCTAAATGTGAATGCTGGATGTCTTATGTCTCCACCATTACGTCCGAAACTCCTCTGCCGCAGATCTGGAAGCATATCTGCAAAATAACAGGTAAGTTCGTTCCCGATGTCTCGCCGGTCCTTCACCTCCATGGTGTTCTTGTGGCGGACCCGTTGCAGGTCGCTACCGAACTGGGTTCCCACTTTTCTTCTGTTAGCTCTGGTCTTCATCTTCCCCCAATCTTTCCTTCTTCGTAAACCTGTCCTTAAATCTCGTCCTTTAGATTTCTGCACTCGTCTTCGACTTCCCTATAACGATCCCTTCTCTCTCTCTGAACTTCGTTCTGCCCTGGCCCTCTGCGGGTCTACGGCGGCGGGCTCCGATGGCATTCATTTAATATGAGATGCTTTGCCATCTCCCTCCGTGCACGTCTCAGTATTTACTGAGTCTGTATAATTGGATCTGGAAGTCATCGTCAGTCCCTGAGGACTGGCTCGATGCCGTTGTCCTCCGTATTCGCAAACCAGGGTCTCTGGGAACATCCCCTAAGGACTTTCGCCCTATTGCCCTCACAAGTTGTGTCTGCAAACTCTTTGAATGTATGGATAACATTCGTCTGATGTGGTTCCTGGAACACCATCACCTCCACTTCACTTCTCAATTTGGTTTCCGCAAGTGCCGCAGCACAACAGATGTCCTGGTGAACTTGGAGGTCTATATTCGTACTGCTTTTGCTGCAAAGACCTCCTTTGTTGCCATCCTTTTTTACCTGGAAAAAACTTACGACACCACTTGGCGATATCATATTCTATCCCAGCTTCATTCTTTTGGCCTTCGTGGTCATCTCCCTCTCTTTCTCCGCAGCTTCCTCTCTCGTCGTTTCTTTCGGGTGTGCCTTGGTACCGTTCTCTCTGCCTCTTTTCAGCAATACGAAGGTGTGCCCCAGGGTAGTGTTCTGAGCACTACTCTTTTTCTGGTTGCCCTCAATGGTCTTCTTTCCTCTCTTCCTTCAGGTGTCTTCTTCGCTCTCTATGTCGATGATCTTACCCTTTGCTGTCAGGGTGATGATTCGGCTCTCCTTCAACGCCGGCTTCAACTTGCGATTGATGCCGTGTCGTCTTGGGCCACCGATCATGGCTTCAAGTTCTCTACTACTAAGACTTGTGCCATGACTTTTACTCGGAAACGGATCGTTCATCGTCACTCTTTGTCACTTTATGGTTGTGGGGGGTTTTCTTTTTTGCTTTCACGACTGCAATGCGTACGTCGCCAATGTACATGTGGCAGACGCTTCACGAAGCTGTCGGAATTAGCAGAATGCAAAATATGAGAGCAACCGTCCAGGGCCTGGGAGCAAGGTCGAGTCCTTGTGGGTCTCTTCTCAGACTAGTCTCACCTGATCCTGCTCCGCGTTGATCGTTGGAATCTCCTCAATGATTTAACACTTTAAGGGACTCCTAGGGTCCTCATCACATTTATACATTTATAGATTAGTGACTTAGGCAACTCGAGGTTGAAGACACTTCGAGCTGAAGGCTTGAGTAATGTTGGCAGTATTCAGAAGTGGTCCAACGGAAACACCACATAAAGCTTAACAGTAGTTTATTTACTAACTTAACCACTAATACAAAGGGTGCTTGCTTTACTTTAGACTGGCGTCAGAAAGGCTATGGTTGTATTAGCGAGACTCTTGACGTCTGGCTAAACGACTCGTATCCACTCGTGGAGAAACACCTAACTTAACACAATTGACAGCCAATCATTAACACAGCAACCTAACTGCCGGTATGCAAAGGAATCACAAGAGTTCCAACCGGATACTCGGTAATGATGATATGCAATAAACACAATAGCACTGTCAATGGGACAGGCAATAACATGCACAATAATAATCACACAATACTAAATGTGTGGTGTATGTGAAACTCACATTCACAGACGAGTGAGATGCCGTGATACCACACAGATAACCACACATTCACCGTCGATTCACCTATAACCTGCGACAAGTATAAGAAGGTGAGAACTGTGGTTGATACCTCAGATCATCACAGACACAATAAAACAATGACAAGATCTTGTACTTACAGATAAGGTACCTTTCCTTACTCACTCAGACACGTTTATACAAGCACTCGTAGGTGGCCTGATAGCTGGTTTCGCTCGTAGACACGGAGAATACTCGCAGTAGGGCGTGCTGTATGCTTAACAGACAGACACACGCACACACACTGGCACTGGGGGGTGAGTAATGGTGGTGACGTCATGTGGTACAGTGAGGGCGGCGGCGGCTGTGGTACCATGCACTACACTGTACACTGTGGTACAGGTACACTGTGGTAAAGTCACACACAGATTACTTAGGCGGCGGCACTGCCTTAGTTCACTCTAAGTCACTCACAACGATCTTTGTCACCAGGGGTTACCTGATACCAGTCTGTTTCGCTCTGGAGATTTGTCACTTTAGGCTTCTGAACCATATACTCACACTCGTGATTCTGGGCGAGTGTGTGGTATATCACAAAGACGCTGAGTTAACTTGATGGTGAGGAATAGACGGTGTTCAGTCTATTGGCCGGTAGACAGAACAGAACCCGTCCTCTGGGTTTGGTCTCCCTCACGTGAATGGTTTTGCCTGAAGCTCAGGGCATCTTGTGGGGCACACACAAGGGGATTACAATTTGACCAATAGCATTGCAGTAAATGGGCGGGAACCAATCATATTAGCTCGTTTCATGAGCAATAGGAGAGGTGACGTCATGAACACGACACGAACACGTCATAGCTGTTATTCACCATCGTGCCGGTCGACCCCAGAGGTCAGACACTGCTGGCGCCTCCCCTCTGTCCCATGCTCCCACCAGCCAATGTACCCACTGACCCTTTGGTGGCATGTATGCTTAACTCCCTGTATCTACTTCCTGCCTGGACATACGGCGGCCTCCGTATTATGAAAGTGTTCCTGGTTAAGTGGGCATTCTGGAGATACCCAACATGCCAGGTCACTATCCAGACTTAAGAGAGATAGGCTTTGTGCACGAAGATCAGTGCACTGTGCACTGCAATGAGCCATTCAAGTCAGCTGTGGGAGAATCTTGAGAGACATACTCCCACAATGGTCATCCCCTTGAGTACAAAGATTCCGCGAAGCTTTTGGGGTTATTCTTTGACACTCGTTTGTCTTGGTCTCCCTCTATCTCTTACCTCCGTGTTGAGTGCTCTAAGGCCCTTACCCTCCTTCGGGTATTGTCCCATACTTCTTGGGGAGCGGATTGGCGCACTCTCCTTGTTTTACATTCCTCTCTCGTCCTGTCTAAGGTCGATTATGGTTGCGCTGCTTACTCGTCTGCTTCTCCTTCTACTCTTTGCCATCTTGATGCTTTGCACCATACTGGGTTGCGCCTCGGTTTTGGTGCCTTTCGTTCGACTCCCATTCTCAGCTTGTATGTTGACACTGGCTTCCTATCTCTCCAGGACCACCGTGATCGCTACTGTCTTCGCTATCTTGCGCGGTCCTTGCAACATCCATCCTCTCGCCTCTGTCATGCTTTAACTTTTACCCCCTCCTGCGGCTCCTGTTCCTCTTCACCACCCCCTCTTTCTATTTGGTCATCTCGCTTACAGGATTCTCTTTCTGTTCGTATTTCTAATATTTCTCCTCGTGTTGTTCCTTCTTTGCCCCCATGGAGAGTCCCCCCTTCCACAGTTTTGTACATCCTTGACCCGCATCCCTAAAGCTTTTACCACTCCTACAGTTCTAAAACGCATTTCCCTTGAGCACTTTTCTTCTCACTCCCACTCCGTTTCTGTCTTCACCGATGGGTCTAAGTCTGCGGACGGTATTGGCTACTCTGTTGTTTTTCCTGATCACCCTTATATGTGTCGCTTACCTCCGGAGACTAGCATCTTCACAGCAGAGCTTTATGCCATTCTCTATGCTCTTCGTCTCCTGCTCTCTCATTGTCAATCTTCCCTTGTAGTTGTTGTTGACTCTCGTAGTGCCCTCATGGCTCTCAGGTCCTTTAATCCGGTTCATCCAGTGGTTGTCGAGATCCAGCATTGGCTGCTTCTTGTTCACAGTAAATTTAAGTCGGTCGAGTTTTGTTGGGTTCCAAGCCATATTGGTGTCTCTTGAAATGAGCGTACAGATGCTGCCGCCAGGGAAGCTGTCCACTCTTGTCCCATCTCTCGTAAAGGTATTCCATATTCCGACTTTTACTCGGTTATCCATTCCTCCATCCTTACCCGTTGGCAGGCTTGTTGGTCGTCTGTTACTGGTAACGAACTACGTTCTCTTAAAAGTTGTGTGTCCTAGTGGCCGTCCTCCTACCAACATAACCGACGATGGGAAACGGCTCTGGCGAGGTTGTGTATTGGCCATACTCGCTTAACTTATGGTCACTTAATGGAGCACCGCCCTGCTTCTTATTGTCCTAATTGCATTGTCCCTCTTACGGTCGTGCATATCCTTGGTGAATGTCCTGACTTCCGGGACGAGCGTGTGTCTTGTTTTCCGACCGTCCCCCGCAGTCGCTTGTCTCTCGATAGTATTCTTGGTGACTCGGATACTTTTGATATCGTTCACCTTATGCATTTCTGTTCTCGTATTGGCATCCTTGGTGATATTTAGCGCCCTCTGATTATCCCGCACATTTGATGGTGCTACATAGCCTTCCCAGTTTGGTGCCTTCTTTTTGATAATTACTTACTTACTTGATAACATGTATTAGTAAATGTGTATGAATCGGTGTATAAGGTTTTCCCCATACATTTTTCATGAGAGTAGCATCCCTTCACTCCACAAGGAGAGAGAGAGCTAAGACTCCACACAAATAGGTTGTGTGGTGTGTGCTCGTGCGATACTCGCCTCACTGTGTGAGGTTATTGACCTTCATTTATATCTGAGTGACGAACTGTAATCGTTAATCTCGTAAGTGAGAGATTTTTCCTTGTTAGTGTATTATCGCTTTTCCTTGTTAGTGTATTATCGCTTTTCCTTGTTTAAATAAGTGTAATGCACACACTGTAATTGTTTCTTGAGTCCCGCCAATTCAAAAATATGGTACCGATCTCTCATGGTCATTCTTGTTTTTGAAGTGTTTATAAATGCATATTGGTTCTACATCCCTGGTTTAAAGGAACATATCTATACTGTAAATGAGAAAGTAAGGACAAATTTCGTGAGTTTGTACTCTAGGGTACGACTTACAAGTTCATGCATTTACAGTATAATATTGCTTCAACAGGAGGTGTCGCCTCAAAACCAGGAGCAGACAAGGACAGCAACACCAGCACAAGTAAACACAACTCAAGAACAAGATGGGCAGCATGTTTCTACTAAAGAAAAGAATGAGGTAGGACTGCAAGAAGAATCAGAGTGGGGAAGGGGAGAACTTGATATTATAAAGGAAGTGGATGATATGGGGCTGGGGAGCATAGAATGGAGATTAAAACCTCCTGGTGCAGAGGATGACGACAATACTAGCCTGATGGAGCAAATGGACATGGCATGGAACCGAATTTCTGGGTATCCTCTTCTTCCCCACAACACCAAACAAAAGGTGAGCTGATTATCAGTGCCACTACCACTACTGCATGATAGTCAATCGCTTGTCTTTCAGTACACATTATTATGAGCTATTGTTCAACTTCTGATGCATTTTCTTAAATTGTTGGAATTCAGTTTTATAGATACAAAATGTGCCTATTCTATTAAAATTTAACTCAAGTAACTTTTTAAATGTAACATCTTTGGTCATCTCTATAACTTATAAAAGAAGGTAAGCTTTAAATTTATGAAATGCATCAGTCAAAATATGTACAAGTTATAATAATTTGTAAATACAAACAAAATACAGCAAAGATATCAAACGCTCAGTCAATTATATCTGACGTGAATCTTGTCAGAAGCAAAACAATGCAACAATAATGAAATAGACATATACACTGCTCTTGGGTAGGCTCATGAAGTTAGGTAGGACACCATGAAGAACCATATCATTTTAAAACATCCATGCACAGTCATACAAGGAGTAGGAAGTCACTGGATTCTCTAATTCTCAGTCACTAATTCTCAGGTCAACCTGGAATAATGGCTAGATGTCGGTTCATAAAAACTCAATACCTTTCTAATCCCTCTCTTGGTATCACAGGTGCCCACCAAGGGTGACTTTTGCTAACTATTGGTTAGACTCTTTGACCACCCACACTAACCACCACCAGGTGGCAGCTCCATGCCTACCCCTGTGTCCACTGGCCAAGTCAGGCCAACTAGTACCTGATGCTAAGAAGTAACATTGCCTTTACACAAAGGAAGAGAGAGAGGTTGGGAGGGATCGGAAGTAGAAGGTTCTTCTCTACATTAACATTAAAGCCTTATTTGTAAGTTATCACATTCAGTTGTTAAGTGATGTAATACTGCTGCAGATGCCAATCACTGTTGCACCCATGGAGATGAAACTCGAAGATGATATTTTAAATGATGTCGTATTCCAAAAGAGCTACTCAGTTTCAAGATGGAACAGAAAAATTAGGAAAGGTAGAGGCATTGCCATGCTGGTGAACGAACACCTAAAGGTAAAAAATAATTACCTAAGGGCCACCCTAGGCAAGTACAGGAAGTCAGCGGCTTGTCGAGGAAAGGTAATGACTGCCAATCCACAAGAAGTTGACATAATAGCACTGGAGAGTTGCAATCAGGATGATAAACTAATAATCATAAATGCATACAGTCCACTGCCATGCAACTCATGGAAAAAAAAGCTGCATAATAAACAAGAGGGTCTTATAACAATAATGAGAGAGAGATTATAGCAAGAGTGGATAAAGATAGATCATGACTCTTGGTAATTGGCAACTTCAACTTGAAACCCATACTGGGAGGCATATGAAACTAGAACAGAGGACTTTTGGACCTGTAGATTCGTAAACCTCATCCTGGAAACATTCATGTATCAACACGTTAAACAAGGTATGAGGATGAGGGAAGGGGATGTTCCCTCCATGCTGGATTTGATATTTAACAAAAAGAGGAAGAGATATTTAACATTCAGTACCTAACATCCTTGGGTAAAACTGACCATGTCCTTTTAGGAATAAAGTATGCAATGCGTTATAATCTGGAAGAGAATGAAGAAGTTGAAGCATTTGAAAAACCTGATTTCAGAAGAGCACATTATGGTGAACTTAGAAATTTCTTTAAGGAATTTGACTCGAAAGACTTGCTGTTCAGCAAAGAAGTAAATGAGATGTATGTTAAGTTTTGTGAAATATATGATAATAGCACAACAAATTTATACCAAAACAGAGATGCAGAACTAGGAAACAGGATCAGTTCAACAGAAATTGCATGAGTGCCAGAGACCAAAAGACACAAAATGGAATCTCTGTTGGAAGAAACCAAAACCCCAAACATACTAGTGATACAAAGAATTGTGAAACAACTACAAGGTAGTGAGGAGAGAGGCAGAAAGAAATTTTGAATAAGGGATAGAGGACAAATGTAAAACAGAACCAGGCCTATTCTATAAATCCATCAAAAGCAAATTGCAGGTAAAGGATAATATTCAAAGGATAAAAATGGGAAACAGATTCATGGAAAGTGAAAAGGAAATATGTGAAACATTAAACGAACAGTTCTAAAGTATGTTTGTGAACAATTAAAACTTCAGAGAACCAGACACAATAAAAATTCCAGAGAACGACATAGAGCACATAAGAGATGTCTAGAGACGAAATGGAAAAAATGCTCAAGGAGCTAAGTAAGAACATAGCATTTTGCCCAGATGGAGTTTCACCTTGGGTTCTGAGAGAATGTGCACCTGAGCTAACCATTCCACTTTAACAGATTTTTCAGGCATCCCTGTGTACAGGAAACCTAGCAGATGTGAGGAAAAATGACAACATAGTTCCAATCTGCAAAAGTGGCAGCAGGGAAGACCCCCCTCAATTATAGACCTATATCATTGACACGTGTAATAATAAAAGTATTGGAAACATAACGAAAACTAAATGGAATAACACCTGGAGAAAAACTATATCATAACAAACAGATGGTATGGTTTTTATCTGGAACATTCTTTGTAACGAATTAACTCATTTTGTATGAAATGAGTTAATTTCACTCATTTCAGAGACAGAGATTTTACAGGAAAGAGATAGTTGGGTCAACTACCTGGACTACGACGACTATCTGGACCTTAAAAAAGCTTTTGACAGAAGAATCCCACATAAGAGGTTATTCTGGAAACTACAAATTATTGGAGGTGTGGCAGGGCTTCTAACATGGATTCTGACTTCTGTTAGAAAATTTTCTGACAGAAAAATGAGGGTAGTAATCAGAGGCGATGTATTGGACTGAAGATATGTCATGAGTGGAGTACCACAGCCCGATCCCAATACCACTTCCAGATAATTGCATTTCTGTTTTGGTTGAGTTTCTCTCTAGGAATATCAACGAGATATTTCTTTCTCGTGTGGTGACCGTTAGTTCTATTGCAGCCTTCAAGGAAGCGCTTAACCCTTAAACTGTGCAACACATCATACGATGTTTTGGGTAACTGCTGCAGAATCATTTGATGTGTAGGAGTACTATGCCAGATTTAAAAGTCCCGCAGCTACACAGGGTTTACATCTGCTTCCTCAGGGCTCTTGTACAAAAATGCCATTAAAAAATCGTGGGCAACATTCCTGGATGTGAAAGCCTCGGTACTGAGTGAGCCACCAAGACTATTGTACGCAGCATGAGCTCACAGCACTGATATTCAGCTTGTGACCACAGCATCGCCTAAAAATGTAAAAAAATCGGTGATGAATGTAATGAAACAAAATTTTCTGGGTGAGACCCTGAGGCTCTGGAGCTATACCGGGCAGATGTGTATATATTAGACTGTGGCAACAGTCAATCGAATGAGTTCTAGGCCTACTGGGGACAAGAGCCAGAACCTTGCCACCTCAAGACAGGCACGAAGATGGCCTAAAGACACCCCCTGTGTAATTGGAAGCAGTCTTTGTCTTGGCGTTCTCATTGACCACAAGCTGAATTTCCAGGGACACATTCTAAATATATCTAAAAAAGTTTCAAAAACTGTTGGCATTCTTTCAAAGATCAGATATTATGTACCTCGCCCTGCCCTGGTGACACACTATTATTCTCTCATCTATCCTTATCTCGACTATGGTATTTGTGCTTGGGGTTCCACTACCCAAAATCATTCACGTCCTCTAATTACTCAACACAAAGCTGCTATTAGGACAATATCTAACTCTGGCCCCAGACATCACTCGGTACGCTTACTCAAATCTCTGAATATGTTAGATATAAAGTCCCTGCACATCCTCTCATGTGTATTTTATATATATAAAAGGCTGAACCGTAATGTTAATCCTGACCGTAAAAGCTTTCAAGAAGGTTGTAACAGGTCCCATGAGCACCACACCAGAAACAAATACCTATTTTATATTCCAAGAGTACAACTTAGTCAAACTAGAAATGCTTTACAAATCAAGGGACCTCGAATGTGGAATGACCTTCCCAGTTATGTTAAAGACTGTACCTCTCCCAACCAGTTTAAGATAAAAACTAAGTACTACCTAATTAACTCAGTATAACCTACCTCACCCCCAAAATGTCAACCCATGTCTTCTATTTTAAACAATGCTGTTTTGTTGATTAAACTGTATTTTTGCTTTTTTTCTGCCATGTTGCCCCCCCCCCTTTTTTTCCTTTCTTTTCTTATTTTTCCTCAACACAATTTATACTTTTATCTCAATTAGTATTAAGTATTAGTATTAGTATTTTTCCTGCCCGAAACGCTTTGCGTAATAGTGGGTTTAGGCATTGTATGTACTAGCTCTATCTATAAATCCATCGACTTTTGTATCTTACCTTGTATGTACCTTACCTGAATAAAAATTTATTATTATTATTATTATTATTATTATTATTATTATTATTATTCATTGAAGGTTGTAACAGAACCCATGAGCACCACACCAGAAACAAATACAGCTTTGATATTCCAAGAGTACGACTTAATCAAACTAAAAATGCTCTACAAATCAAGGGACCCAGAATGTGGAATGACCTTCCCAACCATGTTAAAGACTGTACCTCTCTCAACCAGTTTAAGATTAAAACTAAACACTACCTAATAAATTCCCTGTAACCTACCTTACCCCTCTATTGTCAACCCATGTCTGTTATTTTTTAAACAACGCTCATTGTCGACCTAATTGTATTTGTGTTGCTTTTTCTGCCATGTTTCCCCCTTTTTTTCCTTTCTTTTCTTATATTTTCTCAACACATTTTATACTTTAATCTCAATTAGTATTACGTTTTAGTCTTTAATAATTTTCCAGCCCGAAATGCTTTGCGTAATAGTGGCTTTAGGCATTGTATGTACTAGCTCTATCTATAAATCTATCAATTTTTGTAAAACCTCTTGTATGCATGCACTTTACCTGAATAAACATTTATTTATTTATTATTTATTAACTCAATGTAACCTACCTCACCCCCAAAATGTCAACCCATGTCAACTTTTTTAAACAATGCTGTTTGTTGACCAAATTGTATTTTTGTTTTTTTTTGTCATGTCCCCCCCCCTTTTTTCCATTTTTTTTTCTTATTTTTTCTCAACACAATTTATACTTTAATCTCAGTATAAGTTTTAGTCTTAGTGTTTTTCATGCCCGAAACGCTTTGCTAATAGTGGCTTTAGGCATTGCATGTACTAGCTCTATCTATAAATCTATCAACATTATGTATCTTACCTTGTATGTATGTACTTTACATGAATAAATATTTGTATTTGTATATTTGTATTTTGTATTTGTCTGCCATCTACCAGGTCAGGCACCCAGAAAGGTAGGAATTCCAAAACAAACTACTGCTGGTCAAATATTGCAAACCGAAAGCCGAACTAGCAAACAGAACTCCCCAAACAAAAATAAGGAAACAAACATGACGTCATCACAACCCCCGTGCATCCGTTTGCGCAACCCCCCCCCCCCTCCCCAGTAGGAGTACGGGGGGTGGGGTCTCGGACCTCCAGCCGGCAACTCTCCAGTTCAGAGGTTGAGTATCAAAAATGCAAAAACCGGCGACCGGATGGGAGGGAGGGTTTTGCCAGGGGAGCCTCCAGGTCTCGCCCAGAAAATGGCATTTCATTACATTAAACGCTGGTTTTCTGTGGAGAGTCCCTTCGGCTCCCTGGAGCTACCTAACCAAAGATAAGAAGATAAGGGACTTACCCGTAGGGCATGTATAGACGCGATAAAGCACCTAAATTATTGGGATCGTCTCAAAGCTCTCCAAATGTACTCACTAGAAAGAAGACGAGAGAGATATCAAATAATATACACCTGGAAGATACTGGAGGGCCAGGTCCCAAATCTACACAGTAAAATAACAACGTACTGGAGTGAACGATATGGAAGAAAATGCAGAATAGAACCAGTGAAGAGCAGGGGTGCCATAGGCACAATCAGAGAACACTGTATAAACATCAGAGGTCCGCGGTTGTTCAACGTCCTCCCAGCAAGCATAAGAAATATTGCCGGAACAACCGTGGACATCTTCAAGAGGATACTAGCTTTATTCCTCCAAGGAGTTCCGGACCAGCCGGGCTGTGGTGGGTATGTGGGCCTGCGGGCCGCTCCAAGCAACAGCCTAGTGGACCAAACTCTCACAAGTCGAGCCTGGCCTCGGGCCGGGCTTGGGGAGTAGAAGAACTCTCAGAACCCCATCAACCAGGTATCAACCAGGTAACCCGGGAGGCGTTCGTCACTTGAACTCGAAGTCGAGACAACTGGCTGCAACCTACTATCCATGGCTATACACGCCAAAGAAGGACCAGGAACATTAACAAGGTACCGTGCAACCAGGATCCTGTTCGACCTCCAAAAGCCCCATTACCAAATGATAGGCCAGGACATATTACCAAAAACAGCAGCCAAAGCCACAAACTTACGAACGGCGTGGGCACGGGCTGGACCGAATAATACTGCAGACAACCTGGGAGACCCGTGCTCTGGAATAAAGAAGGGAAACTGGGGTCAACCCAAAGTGCGTCCTCTGCCACAGAGACTGTGGAGCACAAATAACGGTGAAGAGCCACAAACGGACGTAAAATATGATGAACCCCCGGCCGAACCAACCAAGCACCAACAACCCAAGGACCCCTTCGGAAACCAGTAGACTCATTCTTCACCAGAAAAGGAGGAGACGGCTACAAATGAAGAAACGACCACCAGGACCGAAGGAGCAGAAACCCTCTGTGCGGAAAGAGAGCATGAAGTTCTCTGACCCAACCCCCAGAGGCCAATGCCAACAAAAAAAAAAAGCCATAGGAAAACAGTCCTTAACCGAGGGGGCCACCACAAACTGAGGAGAAGAGAGAGCACCCGGCAGCCATCCCGACCAGGATGGCTCAGGAGGCGCATGAGCAGGCCGGAGGTGAAACAATGCCCAAGAAAGCTTGCAGAACGGAACTGAAGTGACATCTACCCCAAATGCAATCTGCAGCGGCACCGCCTGCACTGCACGATACAAGGTGACAGTATTTGGCATAAGATGACGGTCCTGAAACAACCAAGAGAGAAAGGTCGCAACAACCCGACCAGAAATCGAAGACAACCTACGAAGAGACAAAGTGTCGAAAGGACCACCAGGAAATTTCATATTGCCATAGAGACGAAACTCGCAGGTGGGACACCAACTAAGCCACCTGATCTCCATATGGGTGGTGGTAACCTGAGTCAAAAATGCCAGACACAAAGATCAGAGGAGAAGATTGAACCAGCCATGTACCGGACCGACCATTCTACTGAAAAAGACGGAGCTACGGGAAGACCCTCGAGTTTGGACATCGAGAAAGAAGCGCCTGAAACCCAGGCTGGGCTGGCCACCAAGGAGCCAACAGGACTACTCTCCCCTGGTAAGTGTCTCCAAGCCGACATCATGAAGAAGGACGGGGGTGAACAAGTACACATTGAGGTGTTCCAACTCGCCCCCCAAGTAAACCTGAACGACCGTAGTCAACTCCCACCATTCAAGTGTGCGGTCCACAGAACAAATGCAAAGCCCCCAACAAAAAGAAAAGGCAGTCTGCCAGCCAGTAAGACTCTGGCACCTCATAACGCACCCAATAAGGAAAAGAGGAGCCAAACTCAAAAGAAGGAGGCTTCTTTATCGAGGCGTAATCCGGGTCTTGCAGGAGGTAAGCAGCAAGGGCCTCCCACACCTTCCTCGGTGGAATGGGGGAAGCCAAAATCCTCCGGAAGGAGGGGAATTGAAGAACTCGAGGGAACTTGGAACCTAACCCGCGGAGGAGTCAAACTCATAACAAAATCATATAGGGAGGGGGATAGGAAAACCCCTTCCCCTGTAACGAAAGCCCCGTGCCGAGAGTACCAACACCCAAGCAGGGTCAATTGGGGCCCAAGCCCCCCCCCAAGTCGTCAACTCCCAAGCCCTGGAATCCTCCACGCCAGGACCCAGGGCCGAGCCGTCCTCCAAATCCTCTGTCTCTGGAGAAAAAGTAGAGTCCACCAGAAAAGCAGGGATGATGGGGGCCCGCTGGCATGATCCAAAAGCTCCGGCAGGAGGAACAGGTTCGAATGCCACTGCTGCCGATCCAGAAGGGGCAATCCCCGAAGCCGCCCGAGGCTCACTACCAGTATAATCAAAGTGGGGCAGCTGCAGGGCATTCGGAAAGGCAACCAACCTCGCGCATTACTGCAACCTAAACCTCGCATGCAACGCTAAAGCTGCCTGCACCCAATTATCAGTCTCAGTGAACTGGGTGAATAGAGTACAAGCAAAGAACACCGCTAGCAGGACTCCGGGTCAAAGGTGTCACTGACCCAACAGGCAGCATGGCGGAGGCAGACGGTGAGTGTCACCCTGAGACAAGGGGACAGAGCAACCTTCAAACTCGCACAAGGTGAGGTGGAACTCAGAGGTCTCCTCCATCAAACCACTGAGTTTCAAAGGGGGTTTCCAGGGCCCTTAGCCTGACTGCTAAGGGAAGCCCAGGCGACGTACTGCTAACCGGTTATCCCAGAGCTACCAAGCAAACAAACTAAAAGCTGAACCCCTGCGACATGTGCAAGCACGGGGACCTAGTGGAGGGCCACCAAAATCCTACAAATGGTCCTACCACCACACAAGGCAGACCCCCACCAGGCAAATCAAAACAAAGGAAAAAAACGCAGAAGCACAACGTCTCCAGCTGAACAGAACCGATTGTTATGCATATATCAGATAGCTACACAGTACCTCGCCCCCAGCCAGCGACGAAATTACCTCCTACCCAAGATCAAACAGAAGCAAGAACCACCCCAGGTGAATCCCAAGGGCGGGCAATCACAGAGCAGTGACAGAACCACAAGGAGGTAGCTGCTCCTGAACGGCTGAAAGAAGATAACCCTGAACTGCAAAGGCAGTACTTACAGGGCACCTAGGGAAGGTAGCCGTAGGCGCATGCAGCCCCAGTACTCTTGTGTTACTCCTGGCTCGCACACCACCTACACAGAGCAACAACGCCGCTAAACAGCACTGTGCAAAGAGTAGACCCAGAGCGATCGACCGTTCACCATCACAACAGCCTCTTGAACTGAGGAGACTTGCCAGCGCGGAGGACTGGGACTCCCCCGTCCCACTCCCAGGGGGGGGGGGGGATTGCACAGACGGATGCGTGGCGGTTGTGGTGACATCATGTTTGTTTCCTTGTTTTTGATTGGGGATTTTGATTTTGATTGTTAGATTTAAATCTAACATTCTGTTAGATTTAAAGATAGAGGTAGTACATACAATACCTAAAGCCTCTAATACGCATAGCGTTTCGGGCAAGGAGAGATGGGGAAAAAAATACTTAGACTAAAACTTAATAGTAATTGAGTTTAAAGTATAAATTGTGTTGAATGAAAAAAAATAATGAAAGATAAAAAAGGGGGTAACATGGTAGAAAATAGCCAATATACAAGTTGGTCAACAAACAGAATTTTTTTTTTAAATAGTAAGACATGGGTTGGCATTTAGAAGTAAGGTAGGTTACATGGAGTTAATTAGGTAGTACTTAGTTTTCATCTTAAACTGGTTGAGAGAGGTACAATCTTTGACATAATTGGGAAGGTCATTCCACATTCTGGGTCCCTTGATTTGTAGAGCATTCCTAGTTTGATTAAGACTAACTCTTGGAATATCAAATAGTATTTGTTTCTGGTGTGGTGCCCATGAGTTCTGCTATAACCTTCTAGGAAGCGTTGAAGGTCAGGACTGACATTTCAATTTAGAGTTTTAAATATATAGAGTACACAAGAGAGGATGCGCAGTGACTTAATATCTAACATATTCAGAGATTTGAGTAAGAGTACCGAGTGATGTCTGGGGCCAGAGTTAGATATTGTCCTATCTTGCGGTGATGGATTTGGTGGTGTTACCGCTGACGGACCACCCAACCCACAACTCGATAGAGTGCTTATATTCCACTAGGAGATCACACCAGGCACTTCAGGCTCTAGGAGAGGGGCTCAACGTCACACGTTTAGGGGATGCAGCTCCAGCACTCAGCCTCGTTGTCATGTGCACACACCCACTCGAGCCGCTGTGACTCCCCACTCCTCCTTATGGGATATGACCACCTCAATCCCCTTTGTCTTACTAGACTTCCGTCTTACCCTGTCCACAGTAGTGGTTCCTGTTTCTTGCTCTCTCTCTCTCCTTCTTTACTATTCCTGGGAAGCCTCACTAGGACAAGTGCAAACACCAGCAAATTTGAATACATTTACTGGACGAAGTACATATACAATACACGCATACATATAATAATAATGAATCCTATACTCTATACTATTATAATCAGGTTGCACTCCAACACCATCAGAACTCTTATCATCAACTTGTTAGGTGGTATCCTATCTCTTGGTATTACCTAATATTATCAACCTCCTCAAGTAGATTAAGTCTTACAATATAATGCTGCACTTTCTGCAAGAGAATACACACATATATAAGGCGTGTTTATATATACCTATATAAACATGTGTTTATATATACCTATAAACACATATAAGGCAAATCAGCATGTGAATGCAATAACATACATATATATATCAGTATAAATGATCCGTGCCACACAACGAATCAATCGATCATTCTATCAGTCTTAGAATATCTGTAGGTAATCCTGCCTACGACCGTGACTCTAAACTTCAATATACACTTCGTGGCACATAATTGGCAAACGATCACTCGCCTCTCATTGCGTCGTTCACGCTAATGACAAACATTCTCACCTCCATACAAGTGATCATTTAGAACTATTTCACTACCCTGACAACTTCAGGTTCCTCAGGGTTTAACCACCAGGATCCTCTGCAGCTCCTCCAGGCTGCTACCATGAAGATTCCTTGAACAATTATGACGCTTCCCTATTCCTCCTAGGGTCATCCACAGCTCTCCTGGCTGCTGCACCATAAAGTTTCCTCAAATAACTGTGGTACTTCACCACCTCTGCAGAAGCACGTGACACTCCTCCTCACTGCTTCTCCTCACAGCTCGGGGTCCTCTCCTCCACTGCCTTGGAGTACAGCGCTCAGAGGAGACGGATGTCGCTCCGCGCTCCTCCCACACTACTCTCTTATTTCAGGCTTTCTGCCTTATCAAAACATGTTTAACTTGTAAATAAACATTGCTACTGTCGCTGGGCACACGACCAATTACAACTAATCACTATGAACTGGTTTAAATACGGCTTACCACAGATTATCTGGTCGAGGGCGCTTCTCCCTCTGACAAGTCTGACCAGGGCGCTTCCCACAGCCCACAAAACTGTCTCTGGGCGGCTTAATACTCTCCTCGCCGTCCAGGACTTGAGACCGCAACGTCTTCAGCTCGACTCCACAGCTGGCACGTCTGCACACTTCTCTTCTCTTTGGAGATATATCACTAGGGGTTCCCTTCTGGCGGGAGCTCTACGAAGCGCGGCTTTCCCCTGTGATGTCCGGCCTCAAGTGAGGTCAAGGCTCTCCCAAAGCGAGCCTCACACCTCCAGCCAACTTGTCCACATCTCCTAACCAGTCATTTATCTGTTTTCTAGTTCATTGCCCATAATCTCAAACTGTTATTTAAATTCAACAAACTATCTTACATTTGTGTTATCGCCTCTATAATTCCTGGACCTTCCAGTTAGGTCAGGCTTGCTGAATAACTCTGAAGGGGGAGACTCGTTTCTCCTGCAGGCTGAGATCATAACACTCCCCTCCCCTTATTTTTGAGAGTTATTCCAGTGGCTAGGCTCGAGATAACGCATCAGCCACTACATTGTCTCGCTCTCCAACCGATTGGCTTGACCGGTTGATCTGCTTACGTACTTCCTTAGGAGTATACAACTACTTCGTTGCACCTGGTAACATCTGGCTCATAACTCGCCCAAAAATGATCTTCTCACAAACGATTTGACTTCTCTGACACCTCTTGGCTAGGCTGTCCTCCTTGGACGCCTGCACTCCATCGGTCCATTCTACTTATTGTTTCCACCCTCCGTTTCCTTGTCTTCTTCTCTTCACGTCCAGATTCAGACATCTACTGTCAGTACCTCCTTTGTCGTCTTCACACTTCCATATACTGCTATTATACTTTCGTCTCCTGCCATCATACTTCACTCCCTCGTCTTCACCGACGATCCTCCCTTTCGTCTCCTCATTTATCTGAGACCTCATCCTGTTTGACTTCCATCGAGTCCTCGGCTTTCTTCTATTCCTCCATGCTTGTATCATCATCCTCTTCCCACACTTCTCGCCTCTATACAACTCCATTTCTTCTCCTTCAACTCTTCTTTGTTCCCTGAAAGTTTCTCTGAGCCCTGTACTACATCCAACAGCACTCGATCGTACCTGTTGCTTTACCTCTCCTAGAGTGCTCGTAAGCATCTCTCCACACATACTGTCTCTTCTCCTTCCATTTTCTCGGCTATCATTCTCTTCACTATCTCTCCTCCACGTTTTCTGTGAAACATGTCAACTCCTGACATCTCAAACAACTTAACTCTACTATCCAAATGCCTCTGTGCTCGTGGACAACTTGACGCTCTACTCCCGTCCTCAGTATGTCCACATCCTTCCTCACTTCTGCTCAGCACAGTTGCATTCACCTTCCGACCCTTAATTTCAGCAGGCTGGGGTCTACTCAGGTTCGCTCTCTTCACATGATTTTTCTTTGGCTGGGCCATCTTCACTTTTGGCCTCACCGAGACTTCATCTTCCTGAGCTGGACCTTCATCAAACAGCCACGCTATATCTACGTCGATATCTTCTACCGGCTGAATAGACACTGTCTCATCTTCTCCAGCGTCTTCCTCGTCGGCACCTCTGCCTTCATCACTACCGAGACAGGGTTTTCAATGGCTTGGCGGTCTCCTGACTCATCTCCTCGGATGTCAGTCAGGTTCACACTCTCAGGTGTCCCACCCGTGCCGTGGCCTTCTGGGCACTCCTCTGGCACAGTCTCCGCTATGACTCTTGGCAACACCTTTGTCCCGCACAAGTCATTCCCCAGGATCACTTGGACTCCTGGAACAGGTATGTCGGGGCACACTCCCAACATCACCTCCGCCGACACATATTCCGACCTTAGCTGGACAGTACAAACGGGCATGTCACTCTCAGACAATAACCCATAACTTTATCTCCTCCTGCCAGCTAACCGTCGATCATTCCCAATCAGGCTTCTCGCAATCACGCTCTGATTAGCTCCGGTATCTCTTAAGATACCAACTTCTACCTCAGGTTGGCCTCCTATACTGATCCAACCTTTACTTATGAACGGCCTATACCTCTCGTTCACTAAGTTCACCATCTGTGGTTTGTCTCGGAACACATTAGTATATTTACTCGGGGGTCACACATGGCCAGGGTCACAATTCTCTTGCCCTGCCGACAATCTCGCATCACGTGACCCAATCCGTTACAGTTGTAACATCTCACCTGGGAAAAGTCTCTTCTATATGTACCAGAGTGGCTCTGACTTTGTCCACTCGCATGAGAGTTCCTCGGGCCAGGTACACTACTTGCACTCTGTGGGGTTTACTGGACTCTTGATTTCCTGGATAATGATTTGTTTCTCGTTTAGCTCCTTCATCTTCACTTTCAGACGAAGTGCGCGACCTACTCTTCTGAGTTTTAGGGTACTTACGTTTATCTGCCCATTTATCAAAATTCTTCTCACCCCAGACTCTTCTGGGTCTTTCGTAATTTCTTCCTCCCCAGACTCCACTGGATCTGCCATTGCTGCGTCTCACCTCATTCTTCACTCTGTTCTCCCTCAAGCTCTTATATGCTTCCGTAATCATATCCGCCCTATCTGCGGCATCTCTCACCTCCTTTATCCCTGCTTCTTGGATCTTGAACTTTGTTTCGGGATGCATCATCTCCAAGAATTTCTCCATGACCATCAATTGCTTCAGGTCAGCGTAAGATCCAACTCCAGCAGCCTCAATCCACTTCTGGAATCGTCTTTCCAGATCCCTTGCTGTCTCAGCAAACGTACATGCTCCAACTTTGATCATCTCTCTGAAACGCTTCCTATAAGCTTCTGGGGTTAATTGGAACGAGCGCAATATGCTGCTCTTTACTGTGGCATAATCCTGGCACTCTTCTAGTGACAATTGGGTGTAAGCCTCTCTGGCTGCACCGGTCAATCTTAACTGGACCAGCTGGGCCCATTCCTCCTGTGGCCACTCCTTGATGCTGGCCACCTTTTCAAAGTGCTCAAAAAAGCTCTCTGCCTTTTCAGGAACAAACAGGGGAATGTCCTTCTCCCTAACCCTAACATCTGGTGAGTGTGATACCTGGGTGGTGCTCTCTGGCAACCCATGTTCGATCCTTTGCTCAGCCAAGGTCCTGTTCGCTTCTATCTGCATTTGTTTTGTTCTCTCTTTCTTTTTCGACCTGGGCTTTTTCTTTTTCGACCTGGGCTTTTTCTTTTTCGACCTCTAGTCTTGCTTTCTCCTTTTCTTTCTCCTGTTCCAACTCCAGTTCCCTTACTCTGGTTTTCTCTTTTTCTTTCTCGGCTTCATTTTTCATCTGGAGTTCTAATTTCATCTTTTCCAGCTGGAACTGTCTCTCCTCTCACTGCATCTGGAGCTCTAACTGGAATCTCTCCAAGCTCCTATTCCGGCTACTCCTGCCACTGCGGCTACTCTTGCTGCTCCTACTCGATCGCTGGGATCTCACTTCATCCTGCCCATCATCCTCCTTTCCCCTTTCAGCTCCTCTCTGGGCTCCTAGCTCTGCCGCTTTGCTTTTGGCTCTTAACTGCCTAAGGATCTCATCCTTCATCCCAGCCACTTTAGATGCTTTCAACCTGATGCCACACTTTTCTGCTATTTGTTTTAATTGATCCCTCGTGCAACCTTCCAAGTCCTCAGGCTTGCCTGATTCCACAAATGTTTGCACCTTATCCATCTTGTCCCGTGAGTCTTCCCGAGAGAGAGAATATGCACCTGCGGTCACAGTGTATCTATTTTGACAAGGGGTGTACAAATCCACTCTTGGACAGGGTGTGGGTGTGTCAGTTCACTATCCCGGACAGGCCCCAAATTTCTTGCGGTGATGGATTTGGTGGTGTTACTGCTGACGGACCACCCAACCCACAACTCGATAGAGTGCTTATATTCCACTAGGAGATCACACCTGGCACTTCAGGCTCTAGGAGAGGGGCTCAACGTCACACGTTTAGGGGATGCAGCTCCAGCACTCAGCCTCGTTGTCACGTGCACACACCCACTCGAGCCGCTGTGACTCCCCACTCTCTCCTTATGGGATATGACCTCCTCAATCCCCTTTGTCTTACTAGACTTCAACCTTACCCTGTCCACAGTAGTGGTTCCTGTTTCTTGCTCTCTCTCCTTCTTTACTATTTCCTGGGAAGCCTCACTAGGACAAGTGCAAACACCAGCAAATTTGAATACATTTACTGGACGAAGTACATATACAATACACGCATACATATAATGATAATGAATCCTATACTCTATACTATTATAATCAGGTTGCACTCCAACACCATCAGAACTCTTATCATCAACTTGTTAGGTGGTATCCTATCTCTTGGTATTACCTAATATTATCAACCTCCTCAAGTAGATTAAGTCTTACAATATAATGCTGCACTTTCTGCAAGAGAATACACACATATATATATATACCTATAAACACATATAAGGCAAATCAGCATGTGAATGCAATAACATACATATATATATATCAGTATAAATGATCCGTGCCACACAACGAATCAATCGATCATTCTATCAGTCTTAGAATATCTGTAGGTAATCCTGCCTACGACCGTGACTCTAAACTTCAATATACACTTCGTGGCACATAATTTGCAAACGATCACTCGCCTCTCATTGCGTCGTTCACGCTAATGACAAACATTCTCACCTCCATACAAGTGATCATTTAGAACTATCTCACTACCCTGACAACTTCAGGTTCCTCAGGACTTAACCACCAGGATCCTCTGTAGCTCCTCCAGGCTGCTACCATGAAGATTCCTTGAACAATTATGATGCTTCCCTATTCCTCCTAGGGTCATCCACAGCTCTCCTGGCTGCTGCACCATAAAGTTTCCTCAAATAACTGTGGTACTTCACCACCTCTGCAGAAGCACGTGACACTCCTCCTCACTGCTTCTCCTCACAGCTCGGGGTCCTCTCCTCCACTGCCTTGGAGTCTCATCAACTACTCCCTCTGTGCTGGCTTCGAAGTCCTCAGCAACTTCTTCCCCAAAGACAAACCTGCAACCCATTTACACTCCAATAAATTGTTTTCCCTTTAACACGTAAACAAAATTAATCACACAATATCTTTGCCTCCAACCTCTATCTGTCTTCTACAGATAGTGAGAGTGGACTCCCCCGTTTTGGGGCGGGTCCATGCGCCACCTCGCCGGGCGGGCCTCACTCACTCTGGGAGGGGCCTCAGCCGTCAGGAGCAGGCTCCTTCAGTTGCCTGCCAGCGCTCAGAGGAGACGGATGTCGCTCCGCGCTCCTCCCACTCTACTCTCTTATTTCAGGCTTTCTGCCTTACCAAAACATGTTTAACTTGTAAATAAACATTGCTACTGTCGCTGGGCACACGACCAATTACATCTAATCACTATGAACTGGTTTAAATCGGGCTTACCACAGATTATCTGGTCGAGGGCGCTTCACCCTCTGACAAGTCTGACCAGTTCGCTTCCCACAGCCCACAAAACTGTCTCTGGGCGGCTTAATACTCTCCTCGCCGTCCAGGACTTGAGACCGCAATGTCTTCAGCTCGACTCCACAGCTGGCACGTCTGCACACTTCTCTTCTCTTTGGAGATATATCACTAGGGGTTCCCTTCTGGCGGGAGCTCTACGAAGCGCGGCTTTCCCCCTGTGATGTCCGGCCTCAAGTGAGGTCAAGGCTCTCCCAAAGCGAGCCTCACACCTCCAACCAACTTGTCCACATCTCCTAACCAGTCATTTATCTGTTTTCTAGTTCATTGCCCATAATCTCAAACTGTTATTTAAATTCAACAAACTATCTTACATCTGTGTTATCGCCTCTATAATTCCTGGACCTTCCAGTTAGGTCAGGCTTGCTGAATAACTCTCAAGGGGGAGACTCGTTTCTCCTGCAGGCTGAGATCATAACACCTAATAGCAGCTTTGTGTTGAGTAATTAGAGGACGTAAATGATTTTGGGTAGTAGAACCCCAAGCACAAATACCATAGTTAAGATAAGGATAGATGAGAGAGTAATAGAGCGTCACCAGGGCAGGACGAGGAACATAATATCTGATCTTAGAAAGAACGCCAACAGTTTTAGAAACATTTTTTTGCTATATTTAGAATGTGTCCCTGTAAATTCAGCTTGTTATCGATGAGCACACCAAGGAATTTACCATCAACTTTACTACTGATTGGTATATTGTTTATTCTTAAATGAATTTCATTTGAGGATTTATTACCAAACAAAATATAGAAAGTTTTGTCAATGTTAAGGGTGAGTTTGTTAGTAGTTAGCCAAAGATGGACTTTATTTAGTTCAGTATTCACAAGAGACATTTAGAGCAAGAGGGTCAGGACTGGAGAAGATGAAAGTTGTGTCATCAGCAAATAAGATTGGTTTGAGGTGTTGAGAGGCAATTGGAAGGTCATTATTGTAGATGAGAAAGAGGAGAGGGCCAAGTATGCTGCCCTGTGGAACACCGATGTTTATAGATTGTGTCAGAGATATGGAATTATTCACAGAAACATACTGGAGCCTGTCAGAAAGGTAGGACTGATTACATCATTACATAATGATGTAATTTAAGAAGAAGGTTTTGGTGGTTGACAGTTTCAAAAGCCTTACGTAGGTCCACATATGTCCCAACAGGGAATTCATTTTTATCAAGAGCTGCATGTATCAAGTTAATCATACTAATAAGTGCATTATTAGTGCTTTTTTGGGGGGTCTGAAGCCATATTGACAAGAGCTTAGTATATTGTGTTTGGCTAGATAAGAGTAAAGCTGCTTGTAGATTAGTTTTTCAAATATTTTTGACAAGTTTGGCAGAATTGATTTAGGTCTGAAGTTGTTGACATCAGTGAGATCACCATATTTAGGGACTGGGGTTGCTCCTGCTTTTTTTTAGAATATCTAGAAAAGTTTGGAGTTCAAGTGACTTTTTGTAGAGCAATGCAATGGCTAAAGATCTGGAGGCTTTTTTGTAGATTAGAGTTGGTATCTCTGCAAGGGCACTAGACTTGGTCTTAAGGAAAAGGATTACCTCATTTACATCAGTGGAATTAGCGGGCGTTAGGTACAGAGACTGTGGGTAGTTACCTGTAAGATAGTCCTGAACATTAGTACTGGAAGATGGAATATCATTTGCAAGGGATGACCCAATGGATGAGAAGAACCCATTGAATTCAACAGCAGTATCAGTGGCTGAAAGCAGACCATCGTTATTGGACAGGATTATTGGTTTGTTATTTAAGCAAATTTTTTATCCCAATATTTGTGAAATTGTGTTCCACGTTTTCTTGATGTTGCCCTTTGTGTGAGTAAATTTATCTTCGTAGTATTTAATTTTGGCTCTTCTAATTATTTTAGATTGTAATGATGAGTAATTTTTTGAAAGTTCTTTGGAGACGATACCTAACCTATACTTCAAGATACGGAGGTGTCTTTAGGCCATTGCTCCTCATGCCTCTTTTGAGGGGGACAGGTTCTAGCTCTGGTCCCTGGTAGGCCAGAACTCCTTCGATTGACTTTTGCCACGGTCTAATATATACATATCAGCCCTGTATAGCTCCGGGGAGCCGTAGGGGCTCTCCACAAAGAATATATGTAACTGGTATTACTTAGCAATGATAGCACTGTATTACACAAGACCCCGGACTGTTATAAAAATGACCAGGATTCTGATAAATGCACGATTGTTGTGATAATTTGTGGTGTGCGTAGTATTGTGGGAAGAGTAATGTTGAGGGAGGGAGAGCTGTAGCATCGTCTGACGAATCTGTGTGGCCACCTGTTATTGTCTGCACTCACCATACCAGCTTAGTGGTTCACTATGGTGAACACAAATGTAGATACTTATATATATATAATGTGTATATATAGTGTAATAACAGCAAAAGCAGTATGTTACCTGGTTGATACCTGGTACCTGTGTTGGGAGAAGCAATTTTGGTGAGGGAGGTGGCATCATCTGGATGACTTGTCATTCTGTGTAAGGGTGGCCACTATGCTCTTTGGGCACCTTACCAACTTAGTTGTACAGTTATGGTGAACAAAATATGTACTTATATATAGTGTGAGTATATACTGTAATAACAGCAAAACTATTTGTTTATTGTTTTATGAACCTAATAATTGAATCACTAATATGACCACAATACTTTTGAATATAGCGATAATTCACACATTTTATTACATAAATGTATCACACTACACACTATTGAATAATATTACTGCCAAAAAACTTAGAAAAAATCAGAGACATTGAAATAATTAGGTAATAATATCTTTGTGGCAACTCCCACCTGACAGCTGGGACAGAGCTGACCGCCTCCAGGCGCTTGCTGTGTCAACACCTCTTTTTTTCAAGATTTCCCTGCCCTATTGTGGCCAAAATATGCCACTTACGATTTTTTTTATTATTATTTTCCCGTGATCAGGGAACACAAATGAACACTTTTATAAGACGAAATATTTTTGTCTTTTTTTGCCCCTGTTGAAGGCCAAATAGCCCAGAGCAGCTTAGGGGTTAATATATAAACCTACTCCTCCACTTGACCTAATTACTCTGTCACATCTATATAGATTATAATTGGGATCCATATTTCACTATCCTGAAATATACTCTGTGGGTTTCAGTAAATGCACCAAATATTGAGTTTGATTCTATTAGAAGGCCATTTATGAGCCTGACTTTGTCTTGATTTTAACTTTAGGCCTTNTTCCTCTCGCCTCTGTCATGCTTTACTTTTTACCCTCCTGCGGCTCTGTTCCTCTTCACCACCCCCTCTTTTTATTTGGTCATCTCGCTTACAGGATTTCTCTTTCTGTTCGTATTTCTAATATTTCTCCTGTGTTGTTCCTTCTTTGCCCCCATGGAGAGTCCCCTTCCACAGTTTTGTACATCCTTGACCCGCATCCCTAAAGCTTTTACCACTCCTACAGTTTAAAACGCATTTCCCTTGAGCACTTTTCTTCTCACTCCCACTCCGTTTCTGTCTTCACCAATGGGTCTAAGTCTGCGGACGGTATTGGCTACTCTGTTATTTTTCCTGATCACCCTTATATGTGTCGCTTACTTCCGGAGACTAGCATCTTCACAGCAGAGCTTTATGCCATTCTCTATGCTCTTCGTCTCCTGCTCTCTCATTGTCAATCTTCCTTTGTAGTTATTGTTGACTCTCGTAGTGCCCTCATGGCTCTCAGGTCCTTTAATCCGGTTCATCCAGTGGTTGTCGAGATCCAGCATTGGCTGTTTCTTGTTCACAGTAAATTTAAGTCGGTCGAGTTTTGTTGGGTTCCAAGCCATATTGGTGTCTCTTGAAATGAGCGTACAGATGCTGCCGCCAGGGAAGCTGTCCACTCTTGTCCCATCTCTCGTAAAGGTATTCCATATTCGACTTTTACTCGGTTATCCATTCCTCCATCCTTACCCGTTGGCAGGCTTGTTGGTCGTCTGTTACTGGTAACGAACTACGTTCTCTTAAAAGTTGTGTGTCCTAGTGGCCGTCCTCCTGCCAACATAACTGACGATGGGAAACGGCTCTGGCGAGGTTGTGTATTGGCCATACTCGCTTAACTCATGGTCACTTAATGGAGCACCGCCCTGCTTCTTATTGTCCTAATTGCATTGTCCCTCTTACGGTCGTGCATATCCTTGTTGAATGTCCTGACTTCCGGGACGAGCATGTGTCTTGTTTCCGACCGTCCCCCGCAGTCGCTTGTCTCTCGATAGTATTCTTGGTGACTCGGATACTTTTGATATCGTTCACCTTATGCATTTCTGTTCTCGTATTGGCATCCTTGGTGATATTTAGCGCCTTCTGATTATCCCGCACATTTGATGGTGCTACATAGCCTTCCCAGTTTGGTGCCTTCTTTTTGATAATTACTTACTTACTTGATAACATGTATTAGTAAATGTGTATGAATCGGTGTATAAGGTTTTCCCCATACATTTTTCATGAGAGTAGCATCCCTTCACTCCACAAGGAGAGAGAGAGCTAAGACTCCACACAAATAGGTTGTGTGGTGTGTGCTCGTGCGATACTCGCCTCACTGTGTGAGGTTATTGACTTCATTTATATCTGAGTGACGAACTGTAATCGTTAATCTCGTAAGTGAGAGATTTTCCTTGTTAGTGTATTATCGCTTTTCCTTGTTAGTGTATTATCGCTTTTCCTTGTTAGTGTATTATCGCTTTTCCTTGTTAGTGTATTATCGCTTTTCCTTGTTTAAATAAGTGTAATGCACACACTGTAATTGTTTCTTGAGTCCCGCCAATTCAAAAATATGGTACCGATCTCACATGGTCATTCTTGTTTTTGAAGTGTTTATAAATGCATATTGGTTCTACATCCCTGGTTTAAAGGAACATATCTATACTGTAAATGAGAAAGTAAGGACAAATTTCGTGAGTTTGTACTCTAGGGTACGACTTACAAGTTCATGCATTTACAGTATATATTGCTTCAACAGGAGGTGTCGCCTCAAAACCAGGAGCAGACAAGGACAGCAACACCAGCACAAGTAAACACAACTCAAGAACAAGATGGGCAGCATGTTTCTACTAAAGAAAAGAATGAGGTAGGACTGCAAGAAGAATCAGAGTGGGGAAGGGGAGAACTTGATATTATAAAGGAAGTGGATGATATGGGGCTGGGGAGCATAGAATGGAGATTAAAACCTCCTGGTGCAGAGGATGACGACAATACTAGCCTGATGGAGCAAATGGACATGGCATGGAACCGAATTTCTGGGTATCCTCTTCCCCACAACACCAAACAAAAGGTGAGCTGATTATCAGTGCCACTACCACTACTGCATGATAGTCAATCGCTTGTCTTTCAGTACACATTATTATGAGCTATTGTTCAACTTCTGATGCATTTTCTTAAATTGTTGGAATTCAGTTTTATAGATACAAAATGTGCCTATTCTATTAAAATTTAACTGAAGTAACTTTTAAATGTAACATCTTTGGTCATCTCTATAACTTATAAAAGAAGGTAAGCTTTAAATTTATGAAATGCATCAGTCAAAATATGTACAAGTTATAATAATTTGTAAATACAAACAAAATACAGCAAAGATATCAAACGCTCAGTCAATTATATCTGACGTGAATCTTGTCAGAAGCAAAACAATGCAACAATAATGAAATAGACATATACACTGCTCTTGGGTAGGCTCATGAAGTTAGGTAGGACACCATGAAGAACCATATCATTTTAAAACATCCATGCACAGTCATACAAGGAGTAGGAAGTCACTGGATTCTCTAATTCTCAGTCACTAATTCTCAGGTCAACCTGGAATAATGGCTAGATGTCGGTTCATAAAACTCAATACCTTTCTAATCCCTCTCTTGGTATCACAGGTGCCCACCAAGGGTGACTTTTGCTAACTATTGGTTAGACTCTTTGACCACCCACACTAACCACCACCAGGTGGCAGCTCCATGCCTACCCCTGTGTCCACTGGCCAAGTCAGGCCAACTAGTACCTGATGCTAAGAAGTAACATTGCCTTTACACAAAGGAAGAGAGAGAGGGTGGGAGGGATCGGAAGTAGAAGGTTCTTCTCTACATTAACATTAAAGCCTTATTTGTAAGTTATCACATTCAGTTGTTAAGTGATGTAATACTGCTGCAGATGCCAAACACTGTTGCACCCATGGAGATGAAACTCGAAGATGATATTTTAAATGATGTCGTATTCCAAAGGGGCTACTCAGTTTCAAGATGGAACAGAAAAATTAGGAAAGGTAGAGGCATTGCCATGCTGGTGAACGAACACCTAAAGGTAAAAAATAATTACCTAAGGGCCACCCTAGGCAAGTACAGGAAGTCAGCGGCTTGTCGAGGAAAGGTAATGACTGCCAATCCACAAGAAGTTGACATAATAGCACTGGAGAGTTGCAATCAGGATGATAAACTAATAATCATAAATGCATACAGTCCACTGCCATGCAACTCATGGAAAAAAAGCTGCATAATAAACAAGAGGGTCTTATAACAATAATGAGAGAGAGATTATAGCAAGAGTGGATAAAGATAGATCATGACTCTTGGTAACTGGCAACTTCAACTTGAAACCCATACTGGGAGGCATATGAAACTAGAACAGAGGACTTTTGGACCTGTAGATTCGTAAACCTCATCCTGGAAACATTCATGTATCAACACGTTAAACAAGGTATGAGGATGAGGGAAGGGGATGTTCCCTCCATGCTGGATTTGATATTTAACAAAAAGAGGAAGAGATATTTAACATTCAGTACCTAACATCCTTGGGTAAAACTGACCATGTCCTTTTAGGAATAAAGTATGCAATGCGTTATAATCTGGAAGAGAATGAAGAAGTTGAAGCATTTGAAAAACCTGATTTCAGAAGAGTACATTATGGTGAACTTAGAAATTTCTTTAAGGAATTTGACTCGGAAGACTTGCTGTTCAGCAAAGAAGTAAATGAGATGTATGTTAAGTTTTGTGAAATATATGATAATAGCACAACAAATTTATACCAAAACAGAGATGCAGAACTAGGAAACAGGATCAGTTCAACAGAAATTGCATGAGTGCCAGAGACCAAAAGACACAAAATGGAATCTCTGTTGGAAGAAACCAAAACCCCAAACATACTAGTGATACAAAGAATTGTGAAACAACTACAAGGTAGTGAGGAGAGAGGCAGAAAGAAATTTTGAATAAGGGATAGAGGACAAATGTAAAACAGAACCAGGCCTATTCTATAAATCCATCAAAAGCAAATTGCAGGTAAAGGATAATATTCAAAGGATAAAAATGGGAAACAGATTCATGGAAAGTGAAAAGGAAATATGTGAAACATTAAACGAACAGTTCTAAAGTATGTTTGTGAACAATTAAATCTTCAGAGAACCAGACACAATAAGAATTCCAGAGAACAACATAGAGCACATAAGAGATGTCTAGAGACGAAATGGAAAAAATGCTCAAGGAGCTAAGTAAGAACATAGCATTTTGCCCAGATGGAGTTTCACCATGGATTCTGAGAGAATGTGCACCTGAGCTAACCATTCCACTTTAACAGATTTTTCAGGCATCCCTGTGTACAGGAATCCTAGCAGATGTGAGGAAAAAGGACAACATAGTTCCAATCTGCAAAAGTGGCAGCAGGGAAGACCCCCCTCAATTATAGACCTATATCATTGACACGTGTAATAATAAAAATATTGGAAACATAACGAAAACTAAATGGAATAACACCTGGAGAAAAACTATATCATAACAAACAGATGGTATGGTTTTTATCTGGAACATTCTGTGTAACGAATTAACTCATTTTGTATGAAATGAGTTAATTTCACTCATTTCAGAGTCAGAGATTTTACAGGAAAGAGATAGTTGGGTCAACTACCTGGACTACGACGACTATCTGGACCTAAAAAAAGCTTTTGACAGAAGAGTTCCACATAAGAGGTTATTCTGGAAACTACAAATTATTGGAGGTGTGGCAGGGCTTCTAACATGGATTCTGACTTCTGTTAGAAAATTTTCTGACAGAAAAATGAGGGCAGTAATCAGAGGCGATGTATTGGACTGAAGATATGTCATGAGTGGAGTACCACAGCCCGATCCCAATACCACTTCCAGATAATTGCATTTCTGTTTTGGTTGAGTTTCTCTCTAGGAATATCAACGAGATATTTCTTTCTCGTGTGGTGACCGTTAGTTCTATTGCAGCCTTCAAGAAGAGCTTAACCCTTAAACTATGCAACACATCATACGATGTTTTGGGTAACTGCTGCAGAATCATTTGATGTGTAGGAGTACTATGCCAGATTTAAAAGTCCCGCAGCTACACAGGGTTTACATCTGCTTCCTCAGGGCTCTTGTACAAAAATGCCATTAAAAAATCGTGGGCAACATTCCTGGATGTGAAAGCCTCGGTACTGAGGGAGCCACATGAATGTAATGAAACAAAATTTTCTGGGTGAGACCCCTGAGGCTCTGGAGCTATACCGGGCAGATGTGTATATATTAGACTGTGGCAACAGTCAATCGAATGAGTTCTAGGCCTACTGGGGACAAGAGCCAGAACCTTGCCACCTCAAGGCAGGCACGAAGAGCGATGGCCTAAAGACACCCCCTGTGTAATTGGAAGCAGTCTTTGTCTTGGCGTTCTCATTGACCACAAGCTGAATTTCCAGGGACACATTCTAAATATATCTAAAAATGTTTCAAAAACTGTTGGCATTCTTTCTAAGATCAGATATTATGTACCTCGCCCTGCCCTGGTGACACACTATTATTCTCTCATCTATCCTTATCTCGACTATGGTATTTGTGCTTGGGGTTCCACTACCCAAAATCATTCACGTCCTCTAATTACTCAACACAAAGCTGCTATTAGGACAATATCTAACTCTGGCCCCAGACATCACTCGGTACCCTTACTCAAATCTCTGAATATGTTAAATATAAAGTCCCTGCACATCCTCTCATGTGTATTTTATATATATAAAAGGCTGAACCGTAATGTTAATCCTGACCGTAAAAGCTTTCAAGAAGGTTGTAACAGGTCCCATGAGCACCACACCAGAAACAAATACCTATTTTATTTTCCAAGAGTACAACTTAGTCAAACTAGAAATGCCTTACAAATCAAGGGACCTCGAATGTGGAATGACCTTCCCAGTTATGTTAAAGACTGTACCTCTCCCAACCAGTTTAAGATAAAAACTAAGTACTACCTAATTAACTCAGTATAACCTACCTCACCCCCAAAATGTCAACCCATGTCTTCTATTTTAAACAATGCTGTTTTGTTGACCAAACTGTATTTTTGCTTTTTTCTGCCATGTTCCCCCCCCCTTTTTTTCCTTTCTTTTCTTATTTTTTCTCAACACAATTTATACTTTTATCTCAATTAGTATTAAGTTTTAGTATTAGTATTTTTCCTGCCCGAAACGCTTTGCGTAATAGTGGGTTTAGGCATTGTATGCACTAGCTCTATCTATAAATCCATCAACTTTTGTATCTTACCGTGTATGTATGTACCTTACCTGAATAAAAATTTATTATTATTATTATTATTATTATTCATTGAAGGTTGTAACAGAACCCATGAGCACCACACCAGAAACAAATACAGTTTTGATATTCCAAGAGTACGACTTAATCAAACTAAAAATGCTCTACAAATCAAGGGACCCAGAATGTGGAATGACCTTCCCAACCATGTTAAAGACTGTACCTCTCTCAACCAGTTTAAGATTAAAACTAAACACTACCTGATAAACTCCCTGTAACCTACCTTACCCCTCTATTGTCAACCCATGTCTTATTTTTTTTTTTTTATCCAACGCTGTTTGTCTACATATTGTATTTGTGCTGCTTTTCAGTCATGTTCCCCCCTTTTTTTTGTACCTTTATTTGTATCTGTTCTCAAAACATTTTATTCTTTTTGTCCAATTAGTATTAAGTTTTAGATATTAATGTTTTCTTGCCCGAAACGCATTGCATAATAGTGGCTTTAGGCATTGTATGTACTAGCTCTATCTATAAATCGATCCACTTATGTAAAATCTCTCTATGTATGTACCTTTCCTGAATAAACATATTTATTTATTTATTTTACATACATACAAGGTAAGATACATAATGTTGATAGATTTATAGATAGAGCTAGTACATGCAATGCCTAAAGCCACTATTACGCAAAGCATTTCGGGCAGGAAAATTATTAAAGACTAAAACTTAATACTAATTGAGATTAAAGTATAAAATGTGTTGAGAAAATATAAGAAAAGAAAGGAAAAAAAGGGGGAAACATGGCAGAAAAAGCAACACAAATACAATTAGGTCGAAAATGAGCGTTGTTTAAAAAATAACAGACATGGGTTGACAATAGAGGGGTAAGGTAGGTTACAGGGAATTTATTAGGTAGTGCTTAGTTTTTATCTTAAACTGGTTGAGAGAGGTACAGTCTTTAACATGGTTGGGAAGGTCATTCCACATTCTGGGTCCCTTGATTTGTAGAGCATTTCTAGTTTGGTTAAGTCGTACTCTTGGAATATCAAAACTGTATTTATTTCTGGTGTGGTGCTCATGGGTTCTGTTACAGCTTTCAATGAAGCTTTTGAGGTCAGGATTGGCATTACAGTTCAGCGTTTTATATATGTATAATACACATGAGAGAATGTGTAGTGACTTAATATCTAACATATTGAGAGATTTGAGTAGGGGTACCGAGTGATGTCTGGGGCCAGAGTTGGATATTGTCCTAATAGCAGCTTTGTGTTGAGTAATTAGAGGACGTAAATGATTTTGGGTAGTAGAACCCCAAGCACAAATACCATAGTTGAGATATGGATAGATGAGGGAGTAATATAGAGAGTCACCAGGGCAGGGCGGGGTACATAATATCTGATCTTAGAAAGAATGCCAACAGTTTTTGAAACTTTTTTTAACTTTTTTAACATGTACTTTACATGAATAAATATTTGTATTGTATATTTTGTATTTTGTATTTGTCTGCCATCTACCAGGTCAGGCACCGAGAAAGGTAGGAATTCCAAAACAAACTACTGGCTGGTCAAATATTGCAAACCGAAAGCCGAACTAGCAAACAGAACTCCCCAAACAAAAATAAGGAAAACACATGACGTCATCACAACTCCCGTGCATCCGTTTGCGCAACCCCCCCCCCTCCCCAGTAGGAGTACGGGGGGTGGGGTCTCGGACCTCCAGCCGGCAACTCTCCAGTTCAGAGTTGAGTATCAAAAATGCAAAAACCGGCGACCGGATGGGAGGAGGGTTTTGCCAGGGGAGCCTCCAGGTCTCGCCCAGAAAATGGCATTTCATTACATTAAACGCTGGTTTTCTGTGGAGAGT
>WNGS01165751.1:35867437-35877437 GCA_020271785.1 Procambarus virginalis | reverse complement strand
GTATCTTCTGATTTTTGTCGTAGGGATAAAACATTTCTATTAACAATATCTTTCAGGACCCTTTCCTCCGTTTTATGAGCTGTGGAGAAGAAGTTCCTGTAAAATAGTCATAATAGGGGGTACAGGTGTTGTATTAGTTGTCTCTTCAGAGGTTGCATGGCGTTTTACTTGTATGTCTACAGGAAAGACTGCTACCAAAATATAAAATATATAATATATATATATATATATATATATATATATATATATATATATATATATATATATATATATATATATATATATATATATATACGAATGACGAACGAAACCGTCACAACACCTGTCGGCCCTGCCCTCACCTCCTCTTTTATCAACTGATCTTTGAGCTCTCGGCTACCAACAAATGATGTAGCATCCCCGAAGGCAGCTAGTAACAGTGACCCAAATGTGATTGAAAAAACCAACAAGACCAACCCGTATTCTCTCATTTCGACCTCATATGTGTTGCTACCTGGAGCTAGGAAGCTGTACCCGACGTTCACTGCTGCCTCATCAAGCGAGTCTCCCTACTTGTACCTGTCTACATTTTATCCTGCTACCATGCATAATAAGACCGGTAAGGCCCCTAAGAAAGGAAGCACACCAAACAAGAATAACCCTGACTAGCCAGGCTAGCAACATGACTAGTTCAGCTATCTCCCCCTTCGGTGGCCGCCGTGGGGGGGTACGATCTCCCTCGTCGACAATAACATACAATCCCAGGTGGGCGCAGCTCGCTGTCTCCGACACGGGCCCATGCAACTGTTATGTAGCCATATGGACCAACATAAACGAGCTAATGCCCCTTGTCACTGACTTCAGCGCCTGCTGATAACCCTTGGTCTCAAGTTTATTAACTCAAGTACATTAAGATCAAATGTCAGTAATCAAAGAATATATATATAATATATATATATATATATATATATATATATATATATATATCACTGAAAACTCACACCCCAGAAGTGACTCGAACCCATACTGCCAGGAGCAATGCAACTGGTATGTACAGGGATGCCTTAAACCACTTGACCATCACGACCGGACAAAAGGAAGTGATAGCCGAGGCTGTATGAACCACTTCAGTTGTATCTAGTCCTGGGACCATTCAGGCTTGTTTGCGCATATATATATATATATATATATATATATATATATATATATATATATATATACATTATATATATATATATATATATATATATATATATATATATATATATATATATATATATATATATATATAATATATTTGGTCGAATATACAGAAGTACGCAGGTGATACTTTGGTGTGAGTTGAGCGCACTGAGCGTCGGTACAGTATCTCGCAAGTGTCTGTTCTAGACCACACTTGAAAGTAGACTAGTTATTATTCGATTGATTGATTGATTGATGAAGATTTAGCCACCTAAGAAGTGGCACGGGCATGAATAGCCTGTAAGTGGTGGCCCTTTTAAGCCATTACCAGTATCAAAAGATGATACTGGAGATCTGTGGAGGCGCAACTGCACCCTGCCTGACGGGAGTTGTCTCCCGGACCAAATGGTGAGTTATTATTCGATTGATGAAGATTAAGCCAACCAAAAGGTGGCACGGGCATGAATAGCCCGTAAGTGGTGGCCCTTTTGAGCCATTACCAGTATCAATAGATGATACTGGAGATCTGTGGAGGTGCGACTGCACCCTGCGTGACGGGAGATGTCTCCCGTCCTCGAGTTATTATTCGCCACTCTACTGCTTTTATGCTCGGGCAACACCTCACCGTTCTCCAGGAAGTTGGGAAAGGTTTGAGTTCCATAATTAGTACCAAGAAGAGCTTTGCTTCTCTCATTAGGCTAATGCGATTTGGAGCGAGTATATTATTGGGATAATCTACTCGCTACAGTGGTTTTTATTTCCAAGACCTTGTATGTTCCACTGCAGTATTCGTAATGGCCAGATGACGGTTTCGGTTGGTGTTGCCTGTTCTAGTAGAACTCCTCTTCGGAATCGACCTCTATATTCTCCACCTCGCATGTCGTGTCGCTGCAAATCGGACTGCACTGATTGCTCGTGGTCATCCCCTATATTGTTGGAATCTGTTCATAACTGTGGTCCATCACTTTGCTGTTGGTATTGCTGCATGTCGGACTGCATTGATTGCTCGTGGCTGTTTCATTGATTGCTCGTGGCTGGCTTGTGTTGTTGGAACCTGTGCATCTCTGCTGTTCAATACGTCTTTGTTGGTATTGTTGCATATCAGACTGCATTGGTTGTTGTTGTCTGTCTCTTATGTTGTAAGATTCTGTTGATCTTGAGTGGTCACTGCTTCTTGCAGTTGCTTTTGTAAATGTTGATGTTCTGGTGTCTTGACTATCCGACTGTTGTTGATAGTCTGTATGTCCATGTTGCGTTGTTTGTCCTCTTGTGCTCCATCTTGTCTCAGACTGTCTATTTCTTGTGTAACTGTGGTCTGCTGCACGATCTTGTCCATTATCACACAAGTGATTTCTTGAGTCTGTTGTTGTGAGGCGTTCTGCGTCATCTGTAGACAATTGATAATGGTCTCTGCCACGATCTTCACGATGTTTTTCAGCTGGACCTCGGTAAAACTGTATATCTGTTGTGTTGATTTCGAAAATAATTGTCTTTTGCATTTGCTGTATTTCTGCAGCACTTTTGGGTATTTTCTGATTTGGAATTAATAGATTCGGGAAATTTTGCTCTGTGAGAGTGTGTCTGTTGTGGCTGTGCACGAGTGTTCCAGACGTTGGTGTTGGTGTATGTAGTGCTGGTCTGTGTGTGTGTATCCTGGCCTGAGCTGTCTGCACTCTTTCTTTCCGTGCAGAGTAGGTTGTGCTCCAGGCACGATGTTTACTCCACAATTTGGACATTTGGCTGCTGTGGCCTGATTTGCCTTGTGCTTGGTTATACAGTCTTTGGTTGGATGTCTTCCAATCGGGAAATGAGTTCCCTATTGGGTTATTTGTGGACCTGCGTAAGGCTTTTGACACTGTCAGCCACCAAAACCTTCTTCTTAAATTACAACATTATGGAGTCAGAGGTCACTCCCTGCAGTACCTTAAGTCTTACCTTACTGATAGGCTCCAATATGTTTCTGTGAATAATTCAATTTCTCCCACCCTACCCATCAACATTGGCGTTCCCCAGGGCAGCATACTTGGCCCTCTCCTCTTTCTCATCTACATTAATGACCTTCCAAATGCCTCCCAACATCTCAAACCAATTCTATTTGCTGACGACACGACCTTCATTTACTCCAGTCCTGACCCCCTTGCTCTAAATGTCACAGTGAATACTGAGCTAAATAAAGTCCATCACTGGCTAACTGCCAACAAACTCACCCTCAATATTGACAAAACTTTCTATATTTTGTTTGGCAATAAATCCTCAAATCAAATAAATCTCAGGATTAACAATACCCAAATTTGTAACAAATTAGATGGCAAATTCCTTGGCGTTCTCATTGACCGCAAGCTGAATTTCCAGGGACACATTCTAAATATATAAAAAAAGTTTCAAAAACTGTTGGCATTCTTTCTAAGATCAGATATTATGTACCCCGCCCTGCCCTGGTGACACACTATTATTCTCTCAGCTATCCTTATCTCAACTATGGTATTTGTGCTTGGGATTCTACTACCCAAAATCATTTACGTCCTCTAATTTTCTTAGGACAATATCTAACTTTGGCCCCAGACATCACTCGGTACCCTTACTCAAATCTGTGAATATGTTAGATATTAAGTCCCTGCACATCCTCTCATGTGTATATTATATATATAAAACGCTGAACTGTAATGTCAGTCCTGACCTTAAAAGCTTCCTAGAAGGTTGTAACAGATCCCATGAGCACCACACCAGAAACAAATACCTATTTGATATTCCAAGAGTATGACTTAGTCAAACTAGAAATGCTTTACAAATCAAGGGACCTCGAATGTGGAATGACCTTGCCAATTATGTTAAAGACTGTACCTATCCCAACCAGTTTAAGATAAAAACTAAGTACTACCTAATTAACTCAATGTAACCTACCTCACCCCCAAAATGTCAACCCATGTCTTCTATTTTAAACAATGCTGTTTGTTGACCAAATTGTATTTTTGTTTTTTTTCTGCCATGTTTTCCCCCCCCCCCTTTTCCATTTTTTCTTATTTTTTCTCAACACAATTTATACTTTAATCTCAATTAGTATTAAGTTTTAGTCTTAGTGTTTTTCCTGCCCGAAACGCTTTGCGTAATAGTGGCTTTAGGCATTGTATGTACTAGATCTTTAAATCCATTAACTTTTGTATCTTACCTTGTAGGTATGTATGTACTTTACCTGAATAAATATTTGTATTTGTATTTGCCTGAAGCTACACACTTCGCATCTCTCCTGTCCGCTGCAGCGTGATTGATGGTGGCCGTATTTCTGACACCTGAAGCAGAGCAAGGGTTCCGGGACGTATGGTCTCTGTCCGTATGTTCCCCAATTTCCAAGACTGAATGTTTCTGGCACATGTCCCATGGCGGTCACTAGAACCTGACGTGTCGCTGCCTTGTCTACTTTTGTGCGGCATCGTTCCACATTCAGGATTTGCTTGTGTTCCAGTACTGGATCTAGGAGAAAGTCGATTGGGTATCCCAAAAGCACGACTCATGTGCGTCTTTCTGAAGGGTCCAGCTTTTCCAAGCATACAGGTTTCCCTTGCAGGACTCTTACTTTTTCTGAGTAATTTGCAGTCTGTTGGTCTTGTGGTGTCATTATTATTTCTCCTTTTAGGTTGACTGTAATGGAAAGTTTGAGCTCTGGTTGTTCTTTTTCCATTGCCGTTACTACTCCATATGCTGTAGGAAAGTGGTCTGTCTGCATTATCTTGAATTTTGGAAGATGTGCAGAGTCTGGCAATGTCTGGTGTGAGACTGGTGGTGTCTTCTTCTGTCTCATACTGTAGTCCTGTGGCTGGGCTGTGGAGAGAGGTACATTGTCTGACACTGGCTGGTGTGCGACTGGTGCTGTCCTCTCCTGTCTCATACTGTTGTCCTGTGGCTGGGCTGTGGAGAGAGAAGCATTGTCTGACACTGGCTGGTGTGAGACTGATGCTGTCCTCTCTAGGTCCATTGTGTCTGCCGTCTTGCTGGTAGAAACAAGTGGTGAAGCCTCGATAGCAGTTTTCTTCGGTGCCTGCTGCATATCGGTCCACCGTTCCTCCTCGTCTGAAAGCTGCCTCCATTTCCTCTCCCCATGACACACTCCACGTAGTGAGGACCGAATCACTGCCCTAGCTTATGCCCGAGACACTCCTAGGCCTGGAGAAATTAATTCCCCTCCAACAGAGGTCGTAGAATGATTCCCCAAGGTGGAATCAGGGATACCTAACACCTAAATGAGCTGATTGGTTTACCTTTCCCTGTCAGGCTCAGTACACCTTCTAAAGTGCTCCCTTGTGGCAATGCCCGCGGGATTTTGCCTCACCCTTCAGGGTAGGACTAAGTGACCTGGTCAGTTAGGTCCTCACCAAAAAAAAAAAAAAGTGCGGTACGAGAGTTTGGGTCGCCTGCGTACTGGGTTGCGCAGAATACCAGTTAGCTGGACAGCAGCTAGGTAATCAACAACATTGTTTCTCCTTCAATTATAGACGAAATCATAATTGTTTCCTTCAAAACAAGATATTGTCTGGGTTTTGGAGTACTGATGTATTCTTCCTCACAAAACTGCGATGAATTGAGCTGATGGGTGCTCAGAATCGTGAGTTTTTCCTGGAACAAATCCGTGTACGGCCAGCTAGCAATGGCGCCGGCAGTGATCCTCCTTAGCTATATATTTTTATTCGCTTTACCTATTTATTATTTATCCTCATTATTTATTTTATTTATATCACCTTTCAGTTTATTTTATTTATTTATAATTGTTTCTCCTTACTCTTTAGTTACTTCCCTTTATAATTATTTGATATATTTAATTATTAGTCATTATGCTTAGGTATGTTTATTATTCACTTTATCTATTTATTACTTTTCCTCCATATTATTTATTAAGTTATACAAGCCAGGTGTCTGCAAGCAGCGGAATTACTACTCATTTGTTCCTTTACAGTCCTACATTTTATTCATGTTTATGTATTCATTACTTCGCCCCTTCTTTTTAATAAATAATAAATAAATTTTTATTCAGGTAAGGTACATACATACAAGGTAAGATATAAAAGTTGACGGATTTATAGATAGAGCTAGTACATACAATGCCTAAAGCCACTATTACGCAAAGCGTTTCGGGCAGGAAAAACGCTAAGACTAAAACTTAATACTAATTGAGATTAAAGTATAAATTGTGATGAGAAAAAATAAGAAAAGAATGGAAAAAAGAGGGGGGGGGGAGAAACATGTCAGAAAAAAACAAAAATACAATTTGGTCAACAAACAGCATTGTATAAAATAGTAGACATGGGTTGACATTTTGGGGGTGAGGTAGGTTATATTGAGTTAATTAGGTAGTACTTAGTTTTTATCTTAAACTGGTTGGGAGAGGTACAGTCTTTAACATAATTGGGAAGGTCATTCCACATTCGAGGTCCCTTGATTTGTAAAGCATTTCTAGTTTGACTAAGTCGTACTCTTGGAATATCAAATAGGTATTTGTTTCTGGTGTGGTGCTCATGGGATCTGTTTCAACCTTCTAGGAAGCTTTTAAGGTCAGGACTGACATTACGGTTCAGCGTTTTATATATATAAAATACACATGAGAGGATGTGCAGAGACTTAATATCTAACATATTCACAGATTTGAGTAAGGGTACCGAGTGATGTCTGGGGCCAGATTGAGGTATTGTCCTAATAGCAGCTTTGTGTTGAGTAATTAGAGGACGTAAATGATTTTGGGTAGTAGAACCCCAAGCACAAATACCATAGTTGAGATAAGGATAGATGAGAGAATAATAGAGTGTCACCAGGGCAGGGCGAGGTACATAATATCTGATCTTAGAAAGAATGCCAACAGTTTTCGAAACTTTTTTTTATATATTTAGAATGTGTCCCTGGAAATTCAGCTTGCGGTCAATGAGAACGCCAAGAAATTTGCTATCTACTTTGTTACAAATTTGGGTATTGTTAATCCTGAGATTTATTTGATTTGAGGATTTATTGCCAAACAAAATATAAAAAGTTTTGTTAATATTGAGGGTGAGTTTGTTGGCAGTTAGCCAGTGATGGACTTTATTTAGCTCAGTATATTCACTGTGACATTTAGAGCAAGGGGGTCAGGACTAGAGTAAATGAAGGTCGTATCGTCAGCAAATAGAATTGGTTTGAGGTGTTGGGAGGCATTTGGAAGGTCATTAATGTAGATGTGAAAGAGGAGAGGGCCAAGTATGCTGCCCTGGGGAACAGCAATGTTGATGGATAGGGTGGGAGAAATTGAATTATTCACAGAAACATACTGGAGCCTGTCAGTAAAGTAAGACTTAATGTACTGCAGGGAGTGACCTCTGACTCCATAATGTTGTAATTTAAGAAGAAGGTTTGGTGGTTAACAGTGTCAAAAGCCTTACGCAGGTCTACAAATAACCCAACAGGGAACTCATTTTTATCAAGAGCTGTATGTATCAAGTTAATCATACTAATAAGTGCATCGTTAGTGCTTTTTTGGGGTCTGAAGCCATATTGACAAGAGCTAAGTATATTGAGTTTGGCTAGATAAGAGTAAAGCTGCTTATAGATTAGTTTTTCAAATATTTTTGATAAGTTTGGCAGAATTGATATAGGTCTGAAGTTGTTAACATCAGTGGGATCACAACATTTGTGGACAGGGGTTACTCTCGCTTTTTTTAGAATATCTGGAAAGGTTTGGAGTTCAAGTGACTTGTTGAAGAGCAATGCAATGGCAGGAGCTAAAAATCGGGAGGCTTTTTTGTAAATAAGAGTTGGTATCTCCTCAAGGGCACTAGACTTGGTTTTAAAGGAAAGGATTATGTCAGTAACATCAGTGGAATTAGTAGGCATTAGGAACAGAGACTGTGGATAGTTTCCTGTAAGATAGTTCTTAACATCAGTACTGGACAATGGAATATCATTTGCAAGGGATGACCCAATGGAAGAGAAGAACCTATTGAACTCAAGAGAAGTGTCAGACACTGAAAGCAGATCATCATTATTTGATAGGAGTATTGGTTTGTTATTTATAATCTTCTTTGATCCCAATATTTGAGAAATTGTGCTCCATGTTGTCTTAATATTGCCCTTTGTGTGGGTAAATTTGTCTTCGTAGTATTTAATTTTGCTCTCCTAATTATTTTAGATAACAATGATGAGTAATTCTTTGAAAATTCTTTGGAGACGATTCCTAACCTATACTTCTTCTCAAGGTCATTTTTTTTGTGAGATATATACAAGAGTTGTTACATTCTTGTACAGCCACTAGTACGCGTAGCGTTTCGGGCAGGTCCCTGGAATACGATCCCCGCCGCGATGAATCGTTTTTTCAACCAAGTACACATTTTACTGTTGCGTTAAACAGAGGCTACAGTTAAGGAATTGCGCCCAGTAAATCCTCCACGGCCAGGATACGAACCCATGACATAGCGCTCGCAGAACGCCTGGCGAGTGTCTTACCACTACACCACGGAGACTGCTAATGGATTTAAGTATCCCCTTTGTAAGCCAAGGATTGTTTAGCCTTTTATTTGTTTCTTGTTTCTTTAGCATAGGACAGTGGGTGTTATAAAGGCTGAGAGTTTTTTGAAGAAATGATTGCACTGCTAAGTTGACGTCCCCTATGTTCCCTAATTCAGATTCCCAGTTGATATTAGCAGCAGCAGCTATAAAATGCCTATGGAGTTTCATTGTGCAGCCTAAAGCTTATCTCCCTTGCCTCTAGAGGTGGTTTGTTAATGTTGGTTTAGGAGAAATCGTGGGGTAATGGTCTGTAGTGCTATCATTGATTATCCCTGAAGTAAGTGGAGAGGTTATGTTGGTCCAGATGTGATCAAGAGCCGTGGCAGTACTGTCAGTGATTATAGTTGGTCTAGTGATTACGGGTATGAGGAAGCAGGAATTCATACAGTTGAGGAAACTAGCAGCAGGAGAGTTATCAGGCTCGCAGAGGTCAACGTTAAAGTCACCAGAAATAATTAAGTGGTTAATAATTAACTTATTAATAATTAACAGTTAATAATTAACTTTATTTGCTTTCAAGTTTAAATTTATTTTAATTAAATCTTATACATAAGTTTTCCACTTTCCCACGCAAGTTCACTTCCCCATTATTTATTTTTCCCTCCATTTATGTTTATATTTATTATATTACATTTTATTTATATTATGCATTAGCCCTATTATTCATGTTTGCTTCGCTTTGTTTCCTTCAGTTACTTTTAAGCTATCTTCCTTCGGTTTAAGTTTTGGTTCTTGGTCTCTTATAATTTGTTACTTCATTTTCCTTCATTTATTTTTCTTTCTTTAGTTTCTTGACTGCCCCCGTTTTTGCTTCTTCCAAGGTTTATTTTTCGTAAGTCGTTATTTCCTTCTCTAGTTTCCCTCTTTATTTACTCGTTTTGTTTGGCTTAGGCATATTTCCATTTGTATTTGCTCCCAAGTTTTTTTTATTTTAACATAAGTTTGTTCTCAAAATTTTCTACTTCCCCCTTTTTATTTTACCTGTAGGACCCCACCTTTTTACTTTCTTGACGCCCCCCTCTTTCCCTCTTCGGGGTAGCCGCCATCTTCCATGTCCTCTCTTGGGGACAATTTTTCCATTATTTACGTGCTACGGTGCGTATTCTTCCTTGTTTCTTACTGTTCCGCTTTTAGTCCAGGTTTATTTGGCTCCTTCCGCTCCCCCCCCCCCATTTTCTTCGTGTACTAAGTTTTGTTTATTTGTTCTTGTTTCCATTTATTTTTTTTACTTTTTTTATCTTTTTCCTATTTTCTTCCTTGTTTGCTTGGTTTTATCTATTTATTCGCTTTATTCCTTTTTACTCTTCCGTTATTATTTCCT